>JAPQWV010004593.1:0-28342 GCA_027422505.1 Craterostigma plantagineum
GAAGCTGACTAGTTAGGGTAACGTCCTCCGATTGGGCCCTGGCGCTGTGGAGGTTCTCGCAATCTCGCGATATCGGATCTCCTTTGCCGGATCTGACGGCGCTTAAGGAGGCATACCCAGCCTTCGCGGCCTCTGATCTTCCTTTGCCGGATCTGACGGCGCTGAAGGAGGCATATCCCAGCCTTCGCGGCCTCTGATCTTCCTTTGCCGGATCTGACGGCGCTGAAGGAGGCATACCCAGCCTTCGCGGCCTGCTTTGACGAGGCGCGGTTCCTTGCCCTAATGGGCCACGTGCATGGGCCGACCAAATCAGGTCACAACGGCGGCTCTGATATGCGGGTGACGGCTGGGATGATTTCTTATGATCACACAAACTCTCGTGGTTCTCCGCAGCGAGTTGGGGATGGGACTCGACCGCTCAAGGGAAATCTAAAGAACCCTACTCGCTGCCTTCCAGGGGGACGACCTGCGACACCGCCACCGCGATGCCTGACAGTGCGGCGGTGTGTGGCCTTGGGAACGCCTGAGTCTGATGATACAATGGATCAAGAGGAGCTGACGGGTTCAGACCAAGTTGCACATGCCATACCATCTAGGGTTTCTAAGGTCATAGCGGCTATACTGCCTGAAACGGATGAAAATGCCGCACGGGTGATTACGTCGCGGGTTGAGACCGCACCTAAGGACAATCAATATAAGGCCATGCCGAGTCCGGCGCAGAAAGATGTACCTGGGCCGTCTTTAGCCTCGATTGTGCAGGTGCGTCAAACAACGACTACAAGATTGACGGGGGGCCCAACCGCATGACGTTATCATATAAACCGTCACCAATAGTGCTTGATTCTGTCCCGGTGGTGGCTCCATCGTGGGAAGTAGCTAAGAAGGGGTTCTTGCGTTGGGAAAACACCTTGGTTGGATACTTTATCGGGAAGAACCATACTTTCCGTTTGTAGAGCGTTTCGTACGGTCATCATGGAAGGGGTTGCTTGAAGTCCGGGCCACTACAAATGGTTTTCTCAAGTTTTGCTTCGATTCAGAGATGGCGATGACATCAGCCCTTGAGGGGGGTCCTTGGTTGTTGCAAGGTCACCCGTTACTCTTAGAGGTGTTGCGGCCGGGCATGGCTCTAGAGCGGAGGGAAATAACTGAGATTCCCCTTTGGGTTAAGTTGTGGAATGTCCCTGGCGATTTCTGGACTCACGAAGGACTTAGTGAGGTAGCGAGTGTTGTGGGTCGACCGCTCTTTACAGACGGGGTCACTGCGCGGGAGACCGCATAGACTACGCACGCGTCTGTGTGATGAAGTATCTTGATACACCTTTTGTAGACCTTCTTTATCTTAGGATGTTGCGCCCTGATGGAGGTTCAGCTGGTGATGTCTCAGTCCGGGTGGAGTACGAGTGGCGCCCGTCGAAGTGTGATGCATGCGCGACGTGGGCGCATGCCGCGACTCAATGCCCTAAGCGACAAAATACCCAGCCTCGCCAAGCGACCCAGTCGAGGCCACCTATGCAGCCGAGGCCAACTAAAGACAACCGGGGTCCACCACATGCTGCTAAGGGTGGGGGAGATGAGGCTGATCGGGAGTCTATGCGCTTGAGAATGACCCACCCAAGGAGCAAAGGAGCTGTCACGGAATGGCAGCAAATAGGAGCGGAAGGCAAAGCTGGGATTGTACCTAACCGGCCGACTTCGCCAGGCATGGATAGGTCTCCACGTGCGGGATCAACGGGATCGCAAGTACAAGGTAGCACGGCGAATGCTAGGAAGTCGGATCATAATCCGTTTACTATATTAAGTGGGTTGGAGGACGACACTATTGCGACGACGCATACTATGGGCTCTAAAGCAGATGCAGCCCATCAGTTGCCCCATTCATGATACAGATGGGATCGTGGAACGTCCGAGGCAAGACCACATAAGGGCGATTGAGGAGTGGGTGGGGCGGGCTGGTTTCGACTTGTGGGTCTTCTTGAGACACGCGTTTCTGTTGCAAATGCAGCTCGAGTTTCAGAGGGCCTCCGGCCACGCTGGACGTGGTATTAATTTACGAACCAATTAAGCGTGCCGGCGCTATAACCGTGCTTCAAATTCATACTTAGCTTACGAATTGATTAAGCAAACCGGCGCCATAACCAGGCCAAGGGTTCATATTCGAAGCACCGGGGAATTATAAACATGTTAACGAATATGAGCGAAAAATAAGAAAGGACCATCAGGAAGGTCCCAGGATATTAAGGAACAGCCACAAAACAGCAAAGGATGCATATATTACAAGGAAAAGGAGCATCCAAGAAACATAAACGCCAAGAGGAGTTAAGCTCCCCGAAAAAGCAACACGAGCCCTAATAAGTCCGAAAAATAGGAAAAGGTGTTCAAAACATCACGAACATGAAAAAAGCAGAAAATCAAGGGGCCGGAAGGTCCGGGGAGACGATAGGTTCCGGGAGGTTGGAGACAGCTTCGGGGAGATCTGAGATGTCGGCATGGGCCAGGATTTCTGCATGCTTTTCCGCCGCAGGAACCCAGAACTCATGGTTCTCAAGAGCTCTAGGGTCCCCCAGGAAGCACGAAGGAAAAAGGAGCGCCTGCAGAGCAGCCTCCTCGTCAGTTCCCGCTAGGCCAGCCTGATAACCCCCTTCAAAATAATGCTGCATCAGGGGAACGAAGTCCCGTAAGGAGAGCGGATCCTTCAGATACTCCTGGCGCCAGTCCTTGGCCAAATCACTCAGGAATTTCTTCCCAGCGACTGTAGACAGAAGGTGCTGGCAAAGGCGAGTGGCTCCATCCTTAGCATCCTGCAGACAAGACTCCACGCCAGCTACGCTCCAACACAGCGTCCCATCCCGCCTTCTCCCTGGCCAAGGCATTCTCCGACTCTTTCGCCAGTCGCCCCAACAAGGCAGCATGCTCCCAAGCATCTTCTTCTTTCAGCCTCAAAGCTGGCTGTAGCCTCCTTTACTGCCTCGGCCTTAGCAGTAGACAAGCTAGCTGCATCTGTTTCAACTGGTCTTGCAAAGACTGGTTGGCCAATTGTAAGTCCTGGGCTGACAGGTTCGCAGACAACTGGACTGAGGCATAGCCTATAGCCTAGCAAAAGGAAACGACTCACAAAAAGCACTAGGGAAAAGAGTTGCAAAAAAATAACAGAAAAATCAACTTGAGGAGGTGATAGGCCATCTGTTCCGCGTTTATAGAAGGGGAGCCCTGGAGGATGGTCTCCCTGTCAGCAGAAGGCACGAGGCGTCCCAACAGGCTCACTCTCTCAGCACCGATAGCTGCTCAGCTGAGAAGATAGGGCCCTCAGCAGAAGTTCCTTGAGGTCCTTGGCTAGATGTTTTCTTCGCTACCTTTTTCGCAGGTTCTTTGGGGGCTGGGGGTTTCCTTTTGGTACCAACAGAAGATGCCACGGCAGAAGATGTTGGAGCTCCCTCAGCAGGAACTGTGTTCTGAGGAACCTCCTCCCTAACATCCTTGGCTGGAGGGATACCGGGAAGGATAGGAGCTCCACCGAGGAACCGCGCCTTGGGGAGACGGAGGACGCTCCTTCTTGACTTTAGCAAGGAGGGAATACCACGGGGATGACATACCTAGGCCAAAGCACAAGGAAGGGTTAGTCAAAATCATAAGCAACTCATAGGAAAAAGGAGAAGGCCGAAACAAGAAAAAGTACCATTAAAGGAAAAGGGGACGGAGACAGAGGAGAAGCCGAAGTGATAGAGGGCCCCGAGGTGATTAACCAAGTGGAGGGGATTTAAGGGTCCCTTAAGCGCAGCATGCTTGTTCAAGTGGGCAAGGCCTTGTCATTACGTGAAGAGCACCTCCCAGGATTCCGAACGGGAGCCTTCTCCACCCAACCCGTGGGGAAATCCCACGAGCCATCAGGAGATCTGACGAAGAAATAACGTCCCTGCCAGTCCTTCTCAGCCCGTGATTCTTCAAAAGCACGAGAAGCAGAGATGGTGGCCAGGTAGAAAAAAAGGCCGTAGGGTTTTAGGTAGAATTGGGAAAGGACCAAATTTGCAGAGGGTCTGCCGCCCGCCTCTGTCACAGCCACGAAAAAGGCAAATAACAGACGAAGGGCCGAGGGTTGGAACTGGTTGAGGGGAACCCAAAGGCAGTGGATACAGAAGAAAAAAAGGGAAAAACAGGGAATCGAAGGCCAGCCCTGATTTGGGACTCCCAAAAAGCAAGGAAAGGAGGGGAGGGCAGTCCGCCCTTTGAGAGGCTGCAGGCAACACCACCAAAAAATCTCCAAACACTAAACCACCCACGAGGGACCCTACATTGGCATGAGAGCAAGAAGAAACACCAAACTTACTTGTTTCTGGCGTCGCAGAGGCGGGCGCTGACGACGACGCCCCAACCTCAGAGGGCGCGGGGGGGCCCGAAAGGACGACCAACTCGTCGGATCTGGCCGGCGAAGTGACCGGCGCCGAACCACAAGAGGCGTCGGAGGTACCGACGGTGGTCGCTGAGCGTGTTCGCGGGCGGTGCCCCGAGCTTTTGTGGGCTGATTGTTTGTAGCGAGGTTTCGATTTGGGAAGCGGAGGTTTCGATGATGGGAGAGTAGCGGAGGAGTTAGAGTCTGAAAGATCGGCGGAAGCTAGGGTTCGATTAGCGGAATCAGATGGAGAAGAAGCCATGGTGGAGATGACGAAAACAATAGGCTGGGAGAGAAGGTAAATAGAAATGCTTTAAGTTAACAAATCTCTCTTTTTCTTTTGAATACTCAGGAAGTGGCGAAGGGCTAATGGTTAAGTTAAGAGAAAAACAGCAGTGGACGTAGGACCTTACAAGGTCTGAACCACGTATATCTTGTGCCTTTTCCGTTTACGTCCCTTTTTACGTCCTTAAGCACCCAACGCACTTCCTACGACTTTGAGATTTAAACCTACCGCTATATAAAATTTCCCCACAAATATTAAATTCTTTGATGTGGGAGAGCCCCACATCAAATGGCGCCGCCTGTGGGAAATCCAGAGTTGGAGACGTGAGTCATCTTGCGAACAAGTGTGCAGAATAGTGCTTAGAATCATCACTTTTTCTTTTCTTTCTTTCTGTTCAAAGTGGAAAGGCACGAGGATTTGATGGAAGAAGGTCCCCGATACGAAAAAACCTAGACCCGCAGTTTGCGGAAACAGAAGAAGTTAACCGCCAGGAGCAGCCCCCCATCCCAGAACCTGTTCCTGTGACGCTGGCAGCAGAGACGCCGATCACGCTAACCGCTGCCCAGCTAGATCGTCTAATGCGCAATACCATTAGCACGACGCTAGCTGAAAGACGAAGGAAACGAAAGCAGCGACGGAGAGCTCAGGCACCAGTCAGACCGGAACAGGTCGACGGTCAATTTACGGAAGTGACCGGGGAAAACGAAGCAAGAGCGAAGTCCCCACAACCGTGGGAAACTCCCAGAAGGCAGTCAGAATCAGAGGGCGAACCACGAGAAGAAGGGGAACTCCCTGGAGTTGCCGGGCGAACCGAAGAGCGACCAAGGCAGGGAAAACAGGCCCGTAGAGAGGAGGGAGGTCAGGACGACGAAGGATCAGAAAGGGATCCCAGGACACCTGCGAGGACCTCCACTAGCTCCGCTAGCAAACCACCCGAAAACGTGAGGAAGGACAAAAGTCCGAGGAGGAGGAAACGCACCGACCCACACCCGGGCGCCAAGGATGACGACGGGCCAGAGAAGGATCCAGGACCCCTACGAGGACCTCCACCAGCTCTGCTAGTGAAGCACCGGAGAACACGAGGAAGGCTGGAAGTACGAGAAGGAGAAAACAAGCCGAGGCACGGCCAAGAACAAAGGGAGACGCATGGGCTGAAAAAGAGAGAGTTGCGAAATCAGCTCGAGGACCTCAAGCAGGTCGTAGACGGAGTACGGAGCCGCACCATGCAACCGAGATTGGGAGAAGGACTGATAGCGGGAACCCCGTTCGCAAAAGAGCTGTTGGTGGGAAGTCTCCTCCAACTTCAAACAGCTGCCATACGAATATGATGGAACCACGGACCCAGTAGAGCACGTCCTGCGATTTCAAAATACAGTTTTGCTCCATGATTTCCTCGATGGGGTTAAGTGTAGAGTGTTCCTGACCACACTGGTCAGGGCTGCGCAACAATGGTTTAGCCAGCTGGCTTCGGGATCCATCAAGTCCTTTGAGGAGTTTCAACTCATGTTTATAACACAATTTGCTAGTGCCCGGAAGCAACCTAAATCTGACATGTCGTTATTCCAGGTGAAACAGGGGAAAACGAGGGTCTCCATGCGTATATCAGCCGGTTCAACATCGCGGCCCTCGAGGTACCATCAGCCACCCCATCTGTCAAGGTGAGCGCCCTGGTCAACGGACTTCGAAACGGGGATTTCTTCACGTCCCTCTCAAAGAAACCTCCCCAATCGTTCGAAGAGTTGTTACTAAGGGCGGATAAGTACATTAACTTGGAGGAAAGTAAAAAGCTAAGGCCTGGGAAGAGAAGCAGGTAGACACGCCTAAGAAAGAAGGAATCATGAAGAACCTTGGATCGGGCAAACCGATACCGCGGCCTCATCAGAGGGAGCCGTGGGGAACTCCACCTAGAGGTCCGCGGAGATTCACTCCTTTACGCAACAATCCCGAGGAAATCTTGAGTCTGGTGGGAAGGCACTCTGCAATGAGGACGCCTATGGCAGGAACTTCGAGGCCTCAAAGCCCCATTCTAATCTATACTGTCGATATCATAATGAATACGGACATCATACTAACAGTTGTTATCACCTGAAGGATGAAATAAAAAGGCTTATCCAAGCAGGGCATCTGAAGGAGTTCGTCCGCCAAGGTCCGGACCAAGTCCCAGCATAAATGAGAAGGAGTCTGTAGGGTCTGCATCCAACAAGGATAAACTGCCACCGCCACCTCCAAATAGAGGAGCACCAGGGCCAGCCAGTGCCCCCATCCTAATCATAGTAGGAGGACCAAGCGGGGGAGATTCCAACAGAGCCAGAAAGACGCACGCGCGAGCTGTAAACAACCCACACCCTTGGGGGTTGGTAGGAGATACAGAAACCCTAGCAAGCGTAGAGTTCGGGCCAGAGGATGAAGTACACATTACCCGGCCACACAACGATGCTCTAGTCATCACCACGGATATCGCAGGACATGACGTGTCCAGGTCTTCATAGATGGAGGAAGCTCCGCGGACATCATATTCCTGGACTGTTTCAGAAAGATGGACCTGGAAACAAAGCTCCGCCCAGTCTCCACGGCCCTCTACGGGTTTGGAGGTCCGGGGATACAGTCCCTGGGGGAAATAACACTGCCCGTGGGGATGGGGAGAGAACCCGTTCGGATAGTGAAAATGATCAATTTCCTGATCGTTGACATCGCCTCTTCTTACAATGTTATCTTAGGAAGACCCACCATCAATGAATTTAGGGCCATCCCCTCTACTTACCATCTTAAGATTAAATTCCCTGTAGGTGAACGCGTGGGGGAAATCGCCGGAGATCAGCAGAGCTCCCGACAGTGTTATGCCAACGAAGTAAAAACGGTGTCGAAGGACAAAGAAACCATCCGACCAGGCAGCGGGCGGGACAAAAGAATCAAGATCGAAGGAGGCGGACCTTCCAGTTTACAGCCCGAACCGGACGAGGAACTACTTGATGTTGAGTTGTTCCCAGGCCAACGGGGGAAAACCACTAAAATAGGAACATCCCTAGGAGAGGAGGCCACAAAGGAGCTAGTGGGATGTCTGCAGAAAAATGCTGACTTATTCGCATTTTCTCCAAAGGACATGACGGGAATTCACCCAAACATTGCTACGCACCAGCTAAACGTCCTGCCCGGAAGTCCAATTCTTGTGGCGGAGAGAACGAGGTATTGTGGCGGAGAGAACGCAGGTATTGAAAGAGGAGGTGGACAAGTTATTTGAGGCAGGCCACATACAGGAAGTCCAATTCCCGACGTGGCTGGCCAATGCTGTTCTGGTAAAGAAAGGGAACGGGAAATGGAGGATGTGCATTGACTTCAGGGACCTCAACAAAACTTGCCCGAAGGATCACTACCCATTGCCGCGGATAGACCAACTGATGGACTCCACCTCAGGGTGTGAGGTCCTCAGCATGATGGATGCCTACCAAGGGTATCACCAAGTTAGTCTGGAACCAGGAAATTTCGACAAAGTTGCTTCGTCACGCCAGGAGGGACCTACGGATACGTTCGAATGCCATTTGGACTCAAAAACGCTGGGGCCACATTCCAAAGAATGGTGGACAAGGTCTTCAAACAGCAACTGGGGAGGAACATGGAGGTTTATGTGGACGACATGCTCGTGAAATCCGTGCACCTGGCGGACCATACCAAGGACCTGGAGGAAGCGTTTGAAGCCATAAGGGGGAGTGAGATGAAGCTCAATCCAGAAAAATGTGCATTCAGGTAAGGTCAGGGAAGTTCCTAGGATATATGGTGACACAGCGAGGCATCGAGTTAACCCTGCCAAGTGAAGGCTATCCTGGAAATGCAACCTCCACAGGGAATCAAGGAGGTCCAAAGGCTGACGGGAAGATTAGCGGCCCTCAATCGATTCATTTCCCACTTGGCAAAAAGAAGTCTCCCATTCTTCAAAGTGCTCCGAAAGAACAGGCAGTTCGAATGGACCGACGAGTGCCAACAGGCCTTCGAAGATTTGAAAAAATATCTCCACGACACTCCCCTCCTGAAAAAACCTGTGGTGGGAGAGGAACTGATGTTGTATTTCTCCATAGGAGACTATGCGGTAAGCTCCGTATTGGTGAAGGAAGAAGGGAGCTCCCAGAAACCTGTTTATTTCGTAAGTAAGGTACTACTGGAGGCAGAAACCAGGTATTCCGAGATAGAAAAAGCCGCGCTTGCAGTAATGGTATCCGCCCATAAGCTCCGACCATATTTCTTATCTCATAAGATATACGTGCGGACTAATTTTCCCTTGAAGCGGACTTTGAGCCGCCCAGATCTATCGGGCAGGATGGTCAAATGGGCGATTGAGCTAGGAGAATATGATGTGGAGTTTGAGCGACGAACGGCCCTCAAAGCCCAGGCCCTCTCAGATTTCGTACTCGAAACTACCAAAGGACCGCCAAAGCAGCGATGGAAGGTGTATGTGGACGGGTCCGCCACCTCCCAAAGATCTGGGGCAGGAGTCCTTGTAATTAGCCCCGTGGAAGAGGAATTCCGTTTCGCCATCACGTTCCATTTCCAGGCTTCAAACAACGAATCGAGTATGAAGCCTTGATTCACGGTTTAAAAATCGTGAAGGAGATGGGTGCCAGGGACGTCGTTTTGTTCTCAGATTCACAACTAGTGGTACAACAAATACACGGAACTACGAGACGAAGGACGAGAAGATGATGGAATACGGGGTAAAGGTAAAAGAACTAACAAAGAGCTTTGATTGCTGTGAAATTATTCAGGTCCCCAGGGAAGAAAACCATAAAGCAGATCATCTAGCTAAGATGGCAAGTTCGGGAGCTATCACCCGAGAAGAAGGAATCACCTACCTAACAGTAGAAAAGGAAAGGGCCGGAGAGCTCGTGGGAAGTATAGACGGAGGGGATGATTGGAGGTCCCCCATCATAAGAATCATAAAGGACGCAGAGATGGAAGATGAGAAGGGGTACCGCCACAGGTTCTGTTTAATCGATGGTCGTTTGTTTAAAAAATCTTTTATCCATGCACATGCTCGCTGTCTCTCCAAAGAAGAAGGCGAGAAGGTGTTAGAAGAGATCCATGAGGGGTGCGCAGGGGACCATACAGGGTACAGGTCCTTAACAAGGAAGGCGATAAGGGCCGGCTACTTCTGGCCTACCCTCAGTAGAGACGCAAGGGAAATGGTAAAAAGATGTGCCAATTGCCAGATGTTTGGGCCACGAATCCACAGCCCTGCGGAGAGCCTGGGAACAATGTACTCCCCATGCCCCTTCGATAAATGGGGAGTCGACATTGTAGGTCCTTTCCTCGAGGGAAAGCACAGAAGAAATTCATCATCGTGGCGGTGGATTACTTTAGCAAATGGGCAGAGGCCAAGGCCGTAGCTAGAATTGATGAAGAGAGGGTGATCGAGTTCCTTTGGAAGAACATTGTTGTCGTTATAGAGCGCCCAGGATCCTCGTCTCCGACAATGGAACCCAGTTCTGCGGAGCTAAGACAAGGAACTTCTGTGAAGGCATGAAAATCACCCAGCGCTTCGTGGCAGTGGGGCATCCACAGGCGAATGGACAAGCAGAAGTTACCAACCGAACCATCCTCAGGGGAATCAAAGCCCGGCTCGAACAAGACGGAAACTAGTGGGTGGAGGCGCTGGAGGCTGTCCTGTGGGCTTACAGGACCAGTCATCGTGAAGCCACTGGAGAGACACCCTTTGAGCTAGTATATGGATCTGCCGCAGTTATCCCCGCGGAGATCGGCATTGAAACACATTGGATGCTGTCACGCCCCGACCGCGCCAAGGCGCGACAGCCGCCGCGTTTCTCAATAAACGCAAGGCTCGATATCAACTCACACACCACGAATAAAAATTACATAAAAGAAACTACAACTAGAGTCGATGAAAATATATATATAAATACAGAATGCGGTTACACTTGTACAAAACAGTTCAAACCTCGAATGAAGGAATTTATACGCAAAATATCCAACGAAAGGACAGACTCTGCCAATGGATCAGCTAATATAAAAGAAAGGTAGAGTACCAAGTGAAGAATCAGCAGCACGACGATCGAGAATGGCAAACCTCAAAAGACAATGACCTAGAAGGAATTGTATTATATATATATGGGGTGAGCAAAGCTCAGTGAGGAGATAATACGGACACACTTTACCCTCACGAAAGGTGTGTCCACTACCATGAAATCATAACAAGTCAAATACATCGACCACTCCATTTATACGATAAAATTTCCACCACTCACACAAGACAAATACGACCACTGACTATTACGAGACGTATCAAGTACGTCACCAAATCCACGTAATCACACAAACGACGCGTGGGTGGCCAGTTCCTCCCTCGAACTGAGCTCTGTCCGAGTCCGTCACCGTACTCTAGACCGTGGACTCGAAACTGAAATATCAACAACTATAACATGCATGTCCCACACGTACACGGTGACGTTGGCCAAAATCTCCCAACGACCACCCTTCAACGATAATCAATATCAAATCCATACATGGCACTGGAAGGGTGCAATCGTTGGGCCTCACTCACCCGGGTGTGCCAAGCCACGGGCTACTTACTCGATTTGCCACTCCGCACTCACCCGAACGTGGCCATTCGGGCTACTTAGAACCTGGTACCAAGTGTATGCAACAAACAAGACCAACCAACAATCCACAACCCACAATCAACTCAATAATATCGAAGCATGACGTGCCAACACGTCAGGTATCCTCGTGATCCTGACCCGATTTACAAAACCGCACATATGACCAGAACTCGTCAACCACAACAAGACTGCACGATCTATAGCCGACAAAGCCCCCTATTAGTAAGTTCAAGAAAATAAATAGTAACACGTCATCACACCACGTGATGCCCCGTGTAACCGTCAACACCCAAAAACTCTTCGACCACCACAACCATAAACATCCTATAGCCGACAAGGCTCACTATCGCAAATTCCCACGGTATCACAGCAATTCATAAGACGACGACGTAAAAGATGACATAAAATGACGAAATAAAACGACTCGACGAGGTACACACGTCCCGTGAGGGAAGGCGTCCCCATATTACCCACTCACAGTGTCAAATCCTAGTGTTCCCAAGACCCGAAGCTGCTCTCGAGCCCTTGACTGCTGGTCCTTCGCTAGGAAGATGATAACGATAAATTTTAAAATTATCGTGAAACCTTCCTCAAGAACTGTTGTTAAAATTCAGATTAGCAGCTGTAACTTCAAATGATCACAGAGAATCATGGAGATGTCCGATTGAGATGTTTTTGGTGGCTTTGAAAAGGTTAGGAAGTCAGCTATCAATAGAGACTAGTTTTAAAGAAATCGGAGAAGTATAGGTAAGTCAAAATAAAGGAACACCACCACTGCGACAGCAGTTTTCTTTTCAGAAAACAGAAATTTTCCAGCTTCGCACTGTTAACTTCGAAAATTCGTAAAAAATCGAGAACTGATCGGATTGAACCGATTCCAGCTGCTATAAACACCTAAGGGAGTTAGCTTTCACAGAAACAAGTTTAGAGAGATTTGGAGGACTGTAACTAGTTCAAATTTGCTAAAATCAGCGACTGCTCGACATAATTTTTCCTGTTTTGCAGCTGAAGGTTCAAAAATTCATAAGGAATTGTGCAGGTATTGGATTGAGCTGATTTTTGCGGCTATGGAAAGCTGAAGAACTTGGCGTTCACAAGAAACAAACGACAGAGAAATCAGATCATGATAACTAGTTCAATTCACTGAAAACTGAAACTGCACGAAGCTGTCAAAGAAAACAAACCCTAGCTCGATGGAGTTAAGAGTGAAATTAGAACACATCGTACCTTGGTAAAGCTTAAATCCAACAGGGACAGTACAGGC
The DNA here is from genome assembly GCA_027422505.1 of Craterostigma plantagineum. NCBI lineage: Eukaryota > Viridiplantae > Streptophyta > Magnoliopsida > Lamiales > Linderniaceae > Craterostigma > Craterostigma plantagineum. Next base: position 12,540 of record JAPQWV010004593.1, read on the forward strand.
GAAAGGTCGAAGGATCCATTTCTGCATGCCCCTCTCTTTATCTTTTTGTATTCTCGTTACTTATGGTGAAAGGAAAGTGGAGAGTGGATATGTATCAACATGGAAGTGCTAGAAATATCAAATGGGCTGGGCTGGCTTCATCTAATTCGAATCGGGCTGAAAAATCAAATTTTTATGGGCTTTTAATTAATTAGTATTTCAGGTGTTATAAGGTATCTCCCCCTTCAAAAAGTTTCGTCCTCGAAACGTAAACGTTTCAAGTTAATCGAAAAAGGTATGGATATTAACGATGCATAATGCTTCTTGTTCTCCGTTTTCTTCTTCATATTTGTTGTTGCGCCAAACAACTTTCGTCGTAGGAAAGTAACTCATTGCGAAGCTTCATCTCTTTTCGAGCTAAGGTATGTATCGGTCTTACTTTGTAGACGAGTCTTTGCCAGAACAAATTACCCTTTAACTTAAGTGGAAGAGGCTCGAATATATATATATATGAAAGATCGGTCTTGTATTTTGAAAGCAGGGACATGTGAATACGATGAATTTGTGAGAGTTTTAATTGGTGATGACGCATATATGAAATTGTGGTCTTTTGATTTCAAGGCAAGTTGAATATGACATCATAGATATATTTTCTCACCTCTACTAGGAAACAGGAAAAATTGAAGAGTGCTCGTCGATTTCTTGAGATTAGCTTTAATTCGTCGGTGGAACACGATACAAATTCCGCAATACCATGATTCATACAAGGGTATAAGAAGTGTTCTCAAGGGTTCGATATCTCTTCGTTCCACCGAAGCATAGCATAGGCGAAAGAATAAATTCTTGAAAATAGTCCTAGGAAGATCTAGGGCAAATGGTACGCTAACACTATTACGAAAGTAAGACCCCGACAGCATTTTGAATCTTGATGTGGCTAGTCTCTCATTGTTCTTCATTGCAATGAGTCACTGATGATCATCGTGCAACTTCAAGTTTGCCCCGTGCATACAAACCAAGTGGAGCTAACAAAGCATCACATGACTCCCTACGATGAAGCGATATACAAAGGCCTTTTCGAAGAGAAGAGAATAATCGGATTGAATCGAAATGAGGTGGAAGATTTATGTTTAAGCTTATCGGCTACGACGCTAGCCTAGAAGATTGTTTTACGAAGCAAAAATTTACGTTAAAAAATTTAGCAGGTAGACGATTTCCTCGAAGAGACTAACACGATTCTAAGATGATTAACGTGCTGATCGTCAGATTTAGAATATATAAATATGCCATCGATAACGATGATAACAAACTTACCAAATTACTGCTAAAAAAAAATTCGACTCATTGTTTCGTAAAGGCTGGTAGAGCCCCTAAGTTTGGAGGGCATCACCAAGAATTCATAGACAAATGAGGTTCGAAAGGTAGACTTAGGGATATCAAAATTCACGGATTTTCATACTACAAATCAATTTTCGAGAACAATTTGCTCCCTGCAATTGATCGAATAAACCATCAATCATAAGAAGAGGAAGTTTACTTTTGATAGGCATCTTAAATTCCACTGATGGTGGTCGAGGCATAGACGAAGTCGTTCATTCATTTTTTTTTTATTTTTTTTTATTTTTTTTTTTTGGCCAAAAGAACAGGAGCAACGTTCATAAAAGTATTAGGCCGAATGATTCCTTATGTAATACCTCGCCAATTGCCCTTGAATTCTTTAAGCTCGTCCTGGTCGTCTGGTATGGAGGGATCATTGTAGGGGTAGTCTCCAGAAGCATATCGTGATGAAATCCACTTCTTGGGTATTCAGTTGTGCAAGCAGAACTTCGAAAATACATCGGAATATTCTTTCAAAATAGGGACATCATCTATTTTTATCGTAGAATTAGAAGTGTTGAAAATCAAAGCTAAGAATGCTTCATATTCTCCTGAGCTGAAAGCATAGGAATAAAAGCAAGCGATACAGATTACATTCACCTCCAAAATCAATTCTGGAATCCCGACCTACGGGAAGTAAAAAGTCTTTACTAAACAATAAAGAATGGCATGATGATGAGATAAATGATCCATGCCAAAGATGGCATCGAGATCTATCGACGATAAAGGTATCAAGTCGGCTACTGAAATAACATTCTTAAGGAGAATATGAGAACTCTTGAACACCAAGTCTCTGATCGATGCTCCCACACGGGTTATAAACCACTATTAGGTAGTAAGAGATAAGCAAGATTAGGTGGACTTGTTGCAAAACTTTGCCGAATAGATCAGAACTTGGATCAATGATAAGATAGATCGAGCGGTTTCCAAGGAACACTTGGCCTAACGAAGCAAATATTACACCAATATGTGAGGTCTCAAAGAGAAGAACCAAGAAATATCGAACTCATTGGAAAGATAACGAAAATTCTCTACCAAGATTAAACAACTAATAGTCTCGAACGATGTCGCTTTACGATTGTACCACTATCGACGTGTATTTTGTTACCCAGAAGTTCCAATCACCAAACAATCTCGCCGATTCTCAAAATGTCTTTAGGACTTCATTAGCAATCACACGCTTCTATAGCGTCTCTCAAGTCTTATACCATTGAATGTCATAACTCTAATTTTAGTAACGAATTAGGAGTAAAATGTATGTCCCTAAGATTAGACCTCCAGATTATGTATCTAGATTAGGAATCGATATAATAGGAACATCCTAAACACTCAACGACCAACAAAAAACACATGATCCTTAAAGTAAAATAAAAGAACAATCAAAAGACCTGTCGTACGTGGTGGAACTCCATGTATACGAACATGATCGTAATACATCCAATATTGTTATGATTTCATTAATTGATCAACTCATATCTGAACTTGTGGTTGCTCGTGAAGAATAGAAGCACGATAATATATCATCTATGTCTAGAGAGACAGATCAAGAAACATAGCTCAAAGGATCACGATAAGTGTATCCTTAGACTCATCATTAGAAAGAATTGGAGGTGCCATAACGACTGTGAACGAAAAAGATAAAGGTCAAGATCAATGTCAAGAATGAAATATCTCACCCACGAAAGGAAATGGATCCATTGGCAACACCAAACATAGAAAAGAAAAGGAATGCAACAGGGCTCTGATACCACCAAAACTGTCACGCCCCGACCCGCGTCAAGGCGCGACAGCCGCCGCGTTTCTCAATAAACGCAAGGCTCGATATCAACTCACACACACGAATAAAAATTACATAAAAGAACTACAACTAGAGTCGATGAAAATATATATATAAATACAGAATGCGGTTACACTTGTACAAAACAGTTCAAACCTCGAATGAAGGAATTTATACGCAAAATATCCAACGAAAGGACAGACTCTGCCAATGGATCAGCTAATATAAAAGAAAGGTAGAGTACCCAAGTGAAGAATCAGCAGCACGACGATCGAGAATGGCAAACCTCAAAAGACAATGACCTAGAAGGAATTGTATATATATATATGGGGTGAGCAAAGCTCAGTGAGGAGATAATACGGACACACTTTACCCTCACGAAAGGTGTGTCCACTACCATGAAATCATAACAAGTCAAATACATCGACCACTCCATTTATACGATAAAATTTCCACCACTCACACAAGACAAATACGACCACTGACTATTACGAGACGTATCAAGTACGTCACCAAATCCACGTAATCACACAACGACGCGTGGGTGGCCAGTTCCTCCCTCGAACTGAGCTCTGTCCGAGTCCGTCACCGTACTCTAGACCGTGGACTCGAAACTGAAATATCAACAACTATAACATGCATGTCCCACACGTACACGGTGACGTTGGCCAAAATCTCCCCAACGACCACCCTTCAACGATAATCAATATCAAATCCATACATGGCACTGGAAGGGTGCAATCGTTGGGCCTCACTCACCCGGGTGTGCCAAGCCACGGGCTACTTACTCGATTTGCCACTCCGCACTCACCCGAACGTGGCCATTCGGGCTACTTAGAACCTGGTACCAAGTGTATGCAACAACAAGACCACCAACAATCCACAAACCCACCAATCAACTCAATAATATCGAAGCATGACGTGCCAACACGTCAGGTATCCTCGTGATCCTGACCCGATTTACAAACCGCACATATGACCAGAACTCGTCAACCACAACAAGACTGCACGATCTATAGCCGACAAAGCCCCCTATTAGTAAGTTCAAGAAATAAAATAGTAACACGTCATCACACCACGTGATGCCCCGTGTAACCGTCAACACCCAAAAACTCTTCGACCACCACAACCATAAACATCCTATAGCCGACAAGGCTCACTATCGCAAATTCCCACGGTATCACAGCAATTCATAAGACGACGACGTAAAAGATGACATAAAATGACGAAATAAAACGACTCGACGAGGTACACACGTCCCGTGAGGGAAGGCGTCCCCATATTACCCACTCACAGTGTCAAATCCTAGTGTTCCCAAGACCCGAAGCTGCTCTCGAGCCCTTGACTGCTGGTCCTTCGCTAGGAAGATGATAACGATAAATTTTAAAATTATCGTGAAACCTTCCTCAAGAACTGTTGTTAAAAATTCAGATTAGCAGCTGTAACTTCAAATGATCACAGAGAATCATGGAGATGTCCGATTGAGATGTTTTGGTGGCTTTGAAAAGGTAGGAAGTCAGCTATCAATAGAGACTAGTTTTAAAGAAATCGGAGAAGTATAGGTAAGTCAAAATAAAGGAACACCACCACTGCGACAGCAGTTTTCTTTTCAGAAAACAGAAATTTTCCAGCTTCGCACTGTTAACTTCGAAAATTCGTAAAAAAAATCGAGAACTGATCGGATTGAACCGATTCCAGCTGCTATAAACACCTAAGGGAGTTAGCTTTCCACAGAAACAAGTTTAGAGAGATTTGGAGGACTGTAACTAGTTCAAATTTGCTAAAATCAGCGACTGCTCGACATAAATTTTTCCTGTTTTGCAGCTGAAGGTTCAAAAATTCATAAGGAATTGTGCAGGTATTGGATTGAGCTGATTTTTGCGGCTATGGAAAGCTGAAGAACTTGGCGTTCACAAGAAACAAACGACAGAGAAATCAGATCATGATAACTAGTTCAATTTCACTGAAAACTGAAACTGCACGAAGCTGTCAAAGAAAACAAACCCTAGCTCGATGGAGTTAAGAGTGAAATTAGAACACATCGTACCTTGGTAAAGCTTAAATCCAACAGGGACAGTACAGGCGAAAGGTCGAAGGATCCATTTCTGCATGCCCCTCTCTTTATCTTTTTGTGTTCTCGTTACTTATGGTGAAAGGAAAGTGGAGAGTGGATATGTATCAACATGGAAGTGCTAGAAATATCAAATGGGCTGGGCTGGCTTCATCTAATTCGAATCGGGCTGAAAAATCAAATTTTTATGGGCTTTTAATAATTAGTATTTCAGGTGTTATAGATGCTGTCTTATGATGAGCTGCAGAATGCACAACTAAGGAGAGAAGATCTAGACCTAATCGAGGAGGTCCGGGAGGGAGCAAGATTGAAGATGGAAAATTATAAGAGCCGAACCAAAGCAATGTACGACCAGAAGGTACGGCCTAGAAATTTCGGCAAGGAGAGCTGGTGCTCAGAAGGGCGGACGTCCTACGACCTCTTAAAAAGATGGAAGCACCCTGGGAAGGACCTTACCGCGTAACTAAGGTATTGGGAGGAGGAGCTTACGAGTTAGAGGATGCAGAAGGGACGATTTTGCCTCGTCCCTGGAACATATCTAACTTGAAAAAGTTTTATGTGTGAAATTGCTATGTACTAAGGGAGGGGACGTACTCTTTTTCCTTATTCCAGGATTTTACCTCAAGGGAGGTTTTGCCTGGATAAGGTTTTAACGAGGCGTACCTCCTTGTCGGAATATAAAGACTTTATTATATATATATGGTGCACCTAATAGTATAATATAATATAATTGATGCCAAAGATCGACGGACCGGCGGTGTACAGGACGTCAAAGATGATATATCTGCGATGTGATGATGCCAAAGGTCGACGGACCTGCGGTGTACAGGACGCCAAAGATGATATATCTGCGGTGTGATGATGCCCTTAAGGGTGTACAAGATAACGCCGCCGACGGGCTGCGGCGTACAGGACATCAAAGGTTCTCACTAAGCCTGCGACGTGAATGGTACCGGGGATCCCCATATTTCCAAGGACCTAAAAGTCTTACTGAATCTGCTAAGGACCGAGAGAGCCTAGCATTAATTAAGCGCCTGAGAACAAGGAAAACGATCCTTGCACCCAGGACGCACTCAAAATTCGTACTTAGTTTACGAATCAATTAAGCGTACCGGCGCTATAACCGTGCCTTGGATTCGTACTTAATTTACGAACCAATTAAGCATGCCGGCGCGATAACCGTGCTTCAAATTCGTACTTAGCTTACGAATTGATTAAGCAAACCGGCGCCATAACCAGGCCAAGGGTTCATATTCGAAGCACCGGGGAATTATAAACATGTTAACGAATATGAGCGGAAAAATAAGAAAGGACCATCAGGAAGGTCCCAGGATATTAAGGAACAGCCACAAAACAGCAAAGGATGCATATATTACAAGGAAAAAGGAGCATCCAAGAAACATAAACGCCAAGAGGAGTTAAGCTCCCGAAAAAGCAACACGAGCCCTAATAAGTCCGAAAAACAGGAAAAGGTGTTCAAAACATCACGAACATGAAAAAAGCAGAAAATCAAGGGCCGGAAGGTCCGGGGAGACGATAGGTTCCGGGAGGTTGGAGACAGCTTCGGGGAGATCTGAGATGTCGGCATGGGCCAGGATTTCTCATGCTTTTCCGCCGCAGGAACCCAGAACTCATGGTTCTCAAGAGCTCTAGGGTCCCCCAGGAAGCACGAAGGAAAAGGAGCACCTGCAGAGCAGCCTCCTCGTCAGTTCCCGCTAGGCCAGCCTGATAACCCCCTTCAAAGTAATGCTGCATAAGGGGAACAAAGTCCCGTAAGGAGAGCGGATCCTTCAGATACTCCTGGCGCCAGTCCTTGGCCAAATCACTCAGGAATTTCTTCCCAGCGGCTGTAGACAGAAGGTGCTGCTGGCAAAGGCGAGTGGCTCCATCCTTAGCATCCTGTAGACAAGACTCCACGCCAGCTCTCACCCTACGCTCCAACACAGCGTCCCATCCCGCCTTCTCCCTGGCCAAGGCATCCTCAGACTCTTTCTCCAGTCGCCCCAACAAGGCACCATGCTCCTCAAGCATCTTCTTCTTTTCAGCCTCAAAGCTGGTTGTAGCCTCCTTGACTGCCTCGGCCTTAACAGTAGACAAGATAGCCTGCATCTGTTTCAACTGGTCTTGCAAAGACTGGTTGGCAAATTGTAAGTCCTGGGCTGACAGGTCCGCAGACAACTGGACTGAGGCATAGCCCACAGCCTAGGAAAAGGAAAACGACTCACAAAAAGCACTAGGGAAAAGAGTTGTAAAAAAATAACAGAAAAATCACCTTGAGGAGGTGATAGGCCATCTGTTCCGCGTTTATAGAAGGGGAGCCTGGAGGATGGTCTCCCTATCAGCAGAAGGCACGAGGCGTCCCAACAGGCTCACTCTCTCAGCACCGGATAGCTGCTCAACTGAGAAGATAGGGCCCTCAGGTTCCTTGAGGCCTTGGCTAGATGTTTTCTTCGCTACCTTTTTCGTAGGTTCTTTGGGGGCTGGGGTTTTCCTTTTGGTACCAACAGAAGACGCCACGGCAGAAGATGTTGGAGCTCCCTCAGCAGGAACTGTGTTCTGAGGAACCTCCTCCCGAACGTCCTTGGCTGGAGGGATATCGGGGAGGATAGGAGCTCCACACGAGGAACCCACGCCTTGGGGAGAGGGAGGACGCTCCTTCTTGACTTTAGCGAGGAGGGAATACCACGGGGCTGACATACCTAGGCCAAAGCACAAGGAAGGGTTAGTCAAAATCATAAGCAACTCATAGGAAAAAGGAGAAGGCCGAAACAAGAAAAAGTACCATTAAAGGAAAAGGGGACGGAGACAGAGGAGAAGCCGAAGTGATAGAGGGCCCCGGGGTGATTAACCAAGTGGAGGGGATTTAAGGGTCCCTTAAGCGCAGCATGCTGGTTCAAAAGGGCCAAGGCCTTGTCATTACGTGAAGAGCACCTCCCAGGATTCCGAACGGGAGCCTTCTCCACCCAACCCGTGGGGAAATCCACGAGCCATCAGGAGATCTGACGAAGAAATAACGTCCCTGCCAGTCCTTCTCAGCCCCGTGATTCTTCAAAAGCACGAGAAGCAGAGATGGTGGCCAGGTAGAAAAAAGGGCCGTAGGGTTTTAGGTAGAATTGGAAAGGACCAATTTGCAGAGGGTCTGCTGCCCGCTTCTGTCACAGCCACGAAAAAGGCAAATAACAGACGAAGGACCGAGGGTTGGAACTGGTTGAGGGGAACCCCAAAGGCAGTGGATACAGAAAAAAAAGGGAGAAACAGGGAATCGAAGGCCAGCCCTGATTTGGGACTCCCAAAAAGCAAGGAAAGGAGGGGGAGGGCAGTCCGTCCTTTGAGAGGCCGCAGGCAACACCACCGAAAAATCCCAAACACTAAACCACCACGAGGGACCCTACATTGGCATGAGAGCAAGAAGAAACACCAAACTTACTTGTTTTTGGAGTCGCAGAGGCGGGCGCTGACGACGACGCCCCAACCTCAGAGGGCGCGGGGGGGCCCGAAAGGACGACCAACTCGTCGGATCTGGCCGGCGAAGTGACCGGTGCCGAACCACCAGAGGCGTCGGAGGGACCGACGGTGGTCGCTGAGCGTGTTCGCGGGCGGGCGGTGCCCCGAGCTTTTGTGGGCTGATTGTTTGTAGCGAGGTTTCGATTTGGGAAGCGGAGGTTTCGATGATGGGAGAGTAGCGGAGGAGTCAGAGTCTGAAAGATCGGCGGAAGCTAGGGTTCGATTAGCGGAATCAGATGGAGAAGAAGCCATGGTGGAGATGACGAAAACAATAGGCTGGGAGAGAAGGTAAATAGAAATGCTTTAAGTTAACAAATCTCTCTTTTTTCTTTTGAATACTCAGGAAGTGGCGAAGGGCTAATGGGTTAAGTTAAGAGAAAAACAGCAGTTTCCCAGGATAAACACGACAGAAGTAACTGTTCCCCTTTTCAAAAAGAGGCGCGATTCCCAAGGTATAGAAACAAAATAAGGGAGCTCTCAGGACGTGTAAGGCCCACTTACTCATTTTTACTCATTTTTTACTCTAATTTATTTTGTACCGAAAATAAAATTAGAGTAGGGGAGTGGTTGATACGGTCGAGAAAGTAAGTGGGCTGAAGAAATAAAAGAAATTAGGCCCAACAGGAAAAGCCCAATAAAACAGGATATTTTCACATCTATCGGGAGCTGCGAAGACCTCAGAAGACGGCTAATAACCACCGGGCAAAACAATGTCTACTGGGCGCTTTGATAGCTGAAAGGACAGCGCAGAGAAAGAAGGAGGCGGGAAAATACGTGTCGATCAGGGATGGACTGTGTCACTGGGATCACTGCGTCAGATGTGACTACTGCGTAAAAGCTGTTCTGACAGGACCACTTTTGCTGTACATCGTATCAGGACGTCACTTCCCCAGGAAACCCGCCTCTAGACCTCCCTAGCCCCACGAAGCTCTTATAAAAACAGCACTTGGGTATTTTCAGCAGGATCATCATTCCAAGACACGAAGAACATTTCATAATTCTCTCCAGAATACATAGAATATTCTCTTTTTAAGTACTTAGAAGATTCTACGTGAGAATGAGCGATCTGAGTGTGTAATCTGTCTAAATAGTGAAAAGAAGTATTTTCTGGAGCGCCGTGGACGTAGGACCTTACAAGGTCTGAACCACGTATATCTTGTGCCTTTTCCGTTTACGTCCCTTTTTACGTCCCTTAAGCACCCAACGCACTTCCTACGACTTTGAGATTTAAACCTACCGCTATATAAAATTTCCCCACAAATATTAAATTCTTTGATGTGGGAGAGCCCCACATCACAAGCATACTTGGTACAAATAACAAGTTAGTCCTAAGCTACGAACTAATACAAGAAACGCCCCTAAATACAAGGAGAGCTAATAAAATCAAAGCACAACTGAAGTTGATATTCTACATTCTCACCCTTTGTGCTTGATTGCCCTTATCTGTCCTCGTCGGGCAAGAAAGACCTGTGCAAGCCCAGAGCATGCTCGTAGTTTCTAATAGTGTTCCTCAGCTCTAGTCACTATTCAATTACTTCAAGTAGCTCCACCAGAAGCGGTTGTTCTCTCACGAATCTATGAAGCTTTAGCATGGTCACTCTGTTGATTTTTTCCAATCTCTTCTTTAAATTCTTCCTGATTAGTTTGAGCATGCCATCAGAATTTGTTGACTTCAGTCTTTATGATCAACCTATTCCTTTTGACAATTGGATTGTGGTAGGTGATTGCCATGACTCAGCTAACGTGTACGTGATTGTTGGGAAGCCTTTCGACCTCAGGTCCGTGATTGTGAGGAGCGGTCATGTTGACCTTCTTCATGTCGAACGTCCTTGAGCCTTTGACTTTGAATCGTGTCGGGCATACTGTGGGTCATCCACTATCTGTCGAAAATTTACTTGTCGAGGACTTCGTGTGGGTCGACTCCACGTCTTGATGTATCCGACTGGTCCGGAGCACTTGAGCTGGGAGGTGCTTGATTTTCTGCAACGCCATGAGCATTTCGACACTTGTCTGTGCGGGCTTGTAAGGGTCGTTGGTGGAGTGAGCGGAGGCATCCGTAGGGTAGGTGGTTCGTATGGTTCAATAGTATGGGTGGTACGGTGCGTGGTGGTGATTTGTTTTTGGGTAGTGCATTGTGAGGTTTCAGCAGCTCATGTACTTGTCTGTGCCGCGTCCGAGCTTTGTCCTTAGTTTTTTGTTAAAATCCTAGGCCTATTCTCCCATTCATGATGACTTTGATTGTCAGGGTCGTCGTGTCGGCGTTTTGAGCGGGAGCTTTGACCTCGACATGAGTCGGTAGGTGGGTCATGGCGATCCACTAGACGTCTGAAGAGATCGTCTTCCTCCTTCGTCCGGTTGGGTAGCTCGATAAGTCGGGCAACTAAAATGGAATGGAGTTTTCTATGGGGAATGTAGTTGGGTTGATAAGTTTATGTGAGAGGATGGGTGATGGGATGGTTGGGGCGGTGTGTAGAGATTGTGAGGGTGTGAGGGCCGGTTGTGAGGGTTGTCCGGACAGTGGTGCCTCAGAGATTGGTGCCTTCCGGTGTCTTGTCGGGAAATCTCTATAGCAGTATGGATGTTAGGATTATGCCCTCGAATGCTATACGAGGATTAGATTGTATAGGGCATTAACTTATTTATCATTCGACCTTTTGTGTAAAAAAATATTTTCGTGTGTTTATGGAAAGGCAATGTTCGTTTATTGATATATGAGTTCTTTACTTAGTATCCGGTAAAGCAATAATGAACAAATCCAAATGTGTCGGGTTGAGTCACTGTTCTCGATGGGCACGGGAGAGGAAGGCACCAGTGGACTCTTAACCTCGAACATTAAAAGTTCGTAAGCCTGAGGCTCCAGTTGGGTGCTGGATAACCGATCACGGCTTATTTGTCTATGACCTGTCGCGAGTCGATGTCCCGCTTGGAAGCGGAGTTCATGACTTGTGATACGAATCGAATCAAGGGATTGAATCGTTTCATGGACACTGACTCACTGGTCGTACGGTCGAACATGGCTTATTACTTAAGGGATTCAATGACCGATGACAACACTATAGTAGTCTACGTGAACCTTAGACCAAAAGGGGCTTTGACGGAGTTAACTTTGAAGTCGCGACTGTCACTGGTTCCCCTCGACCCGATTTGCTGTTGCATGGGTCAGCGGGCCAGATGCCGGGCTTAGACCGCCGAGTACGGATTCACAGTCTCACAAGTAATCGAGATAAGTGTCCTATGAGGACGACGACGAGAAATTACGAAATCCTTGGCCAAGGTATTGAAGTAACTCATGTTAGACATGGAGGGTATTTTGGTAATTTACCTCGCCTCCGTTTTATCATGGAATCGAGTTCAGTGAGTTTAACAAAGACCATGGTTCTCACTCGATTGGGACACAACTGAAAGTTAGTACGTAGTACTACCTATAGTAAGGTTATGGAATAAAGACTGGGTCGAAATTCCCACTCGAATCGAGTTAAGGTCCGGTACTGCGGGATTGGCTAGGTAACTACCTGACTCTTGGATTCCTCCCTTGCCGATTGAGTCGAACATAGGGAGTCGGGCTTAAAAAGGATCATCAACGTGTACTGATAAGGAGAGAAAGTGTTTGGGCCAAAATGGGCCATGGGCCATTGGGCCGCGCCTTAGTGGGCCTCGGGCCATGGACCGAAGTCGGACTTCGTATGAAACTAACTTTAAGACTTGGGCTTGGCCAAGTGCTTAAAAGGCTTGAGGGTAAAATTGGAATTTAACCCTAAGCTGATTTTCGAATTATACCTTGGAAATAATTTCGAAGATTAAAATAAAATATGGAAATAATATAGGAATATTATTTATTTCAAGTTGAAATTTCAAAATTAATCTTGGATTAAGTTTTGAATTTATATCATATTTAAAGATATTTAGTTTGACTTGGTATTTAAGTTGTTTTTCTAATAATAGTAAGTTTCCTTAAGTTTGGATTTAGAATTCAAAGAGAGAAAATATTGGCAAAAGAATCCCTCCAGTTAAGGAGTAAAATTGGAAAATCATATCTTTGGGATATTCTTGGGATTTTCAATATTTGCATCTGTTGGATAAGGTTCGATCTATTCTAAGCTTAACAAACCTGTCCAGTTGGGTCATGCCCTATTGACAGAGGCACACATTCTGAATAGATGTCCTACAAAGTCCGTCGATCATATTCCGTATCAGATATGGACATGACGAAAACCGAGTTTGAATCACATAGAATTTGGGGTTGCCACGCATTTGTGAAAAGCTCAAGATAAATAAACTGGAATCGAAGGCTGTGAAATGACGTTTTGTCGGGTATCCTAAGGATTCCATGGGATACCAGTTTTACTTACACGACGATCAGAGAATCGTTGTCTCCCTTCAGGTTCACTTTCTCAAAGAAGAGTTCATTTGAGAAGGTGGAGCGGGTCGCAAAGTAACACTTGGAGAGCCGTTAGAAGCGCTTTCACAAACTCTAGTGTCGGATGACACCGCAGGGCAGTTCGAGACGCAACTTGAGTTGCGCAGGTCGGGTAGATTATCTCGCCAGCCTGAGAGATACAAGATGGTCCACATCGAGCACGAGATGCGAATGGAAGGGAACGTCGGAGATGATCCCACCACCTATGGCCCGACAATAACGGATAAAGATTCGGAGAAATAGCTTATAGCTATGCAAGCCGAAATGATTCCTATGCACAAACAAACAGGTTGAGAGGAGTTGGGCTCGTAACAAAAGGTTTTAGTCAAACTTAGGCCACTTACTTTGAGGAAAACCTTCCATCAGTTGCAATCGATTATAACCATGCTATCGATAGAAGCACACTATAAGTGTGAGGTCTCGCAGACTGTAAGGTCCTCATTTATCATCTCAATAATCCTAGACTTGAATCCTATGGAAATCGATTAGAATTATACGATTTGAAGATCGATCGAAAACCTTTTCTATTGAGTGCTCGAGAGAGAAACTTGGTAGTGAGAGAATGATTTCTGATTTTTCTCTCTAGGATTAGATTTGCAAGCTTTTCGGATCAATTTTCTAAAATTCTCTATTAAGTTCAATCTTTGTACAACTATTTATACCAAACATACTTGGTATAAATAACAAACTAAGTCCTAAACTAAGGACTATTACAAGAAAAGCCCCAAACTATTAAGCTAATTTAATCAACGGACAAGCCCTTTGTGCTTGATTCCTCTTTCGCACTGTCTGTCCTCGTGGGGCATAGTACGATCTGTGCAAGCCCAGCGCATGCTCGAAATTCCTGAGCGTGTTCCTCAGCTCCAGTCGCTCCTCGATATCATCAAGTAGTTCCGTTAGGAGCGGCTGTTCACTCATGTACCTATGCATCCTCTATATTGTCTCTCTGTTCATATCTTCCAACCATTTCCCTATATTTTGCCTGATGACCTTGAGCGTCCATCACAAAACTTTTGTACTTCAGTCTTCAACATCAGCCTTGTCTTCTTGGCAATTGGATTGCGGTATGTGATGCCTAGGACTAAGCTGATATGCACGTGATTGTTGGGAAGTGCTTCGATATCAGGTCCCTTGTTGAGAGGTGTGGTCATGTTGACCTTCTTCATCTTGCTCTCCAGAGCCATCTGAAGGTCGTGCGCTGCGAAGTACTTGACTTGGCGCATCATGTACCGGTAGAGTCCCTCGAGTCCTTCTTTCTTGATGAAGCCTTAAGGACCTTTGTAATTCTCCACATATAGCTGGTAGAGGTTGTACACCTCCTCGCCAGGGAGATACGGTAGGTCGCTCTCGCTCAATTCCTCTCGAATCCTATCTACCCGCTCAATGGCGTAATACGGTGTTGGAAGTCCTCCTTTGGCACAGAAGACGGTCAGGAGCTTGCCGATGGAGATAGACTCTATAACGACTCTTGGTTGTGCTTAGTCATCCCCATTCTCATGTCATGTCCAAGATGGGTCAGCATCCAGAGATATGTCATTCTCTTCTGCTGGTCCCAGTGGGAGATCCCTCTTAGCTTGAACTCATTCGGCTTCTTGACCTTGTCCGGTGACCTCAAATGTGCTCTTTATTTTCTTCAAGGAATGGGATTTCTATTCTGATGTTCTTCTATGGCGTGCCGATCTGGATGGTTCCTTGCATTTGTCATGTGGGGAAACCGCCCGTTGTGCAATCAGCTCTGGATGCCTCGGGAGCTCTTGGTCGTGATCTTCACCTTGCTGAAGCTCTTCGTCTTCAATCAGCACCAGGTCCACTGAAGCTTGTTGTAAGAATTGACGAACGTCCTTAAGCCGTTGTCTTTGATGCTCATCGGGCAGGGAATTAGTCATCCACTGTCCTTCAAATATGTACTTGTCGAGGAATTCATGTGGGTTGACGGCATGTCCTAACGGTCCCGATTGGTCTTGAGCAGCTGAGGGAGTAGCTTGAGTTTGAGCCAGGGCCACGAGCATGGCGGCACTTGCTTCTTCTTCCGAGCATGGCCACTAGCATGGCGGCACTTTCCCATGATCTTGGTGAGACGTCTCGATTGCATTCCGAATTCTCTCCATTATTTTGTCTTCAAAAGAACGTAGTGCTGCGGAGAGAGCGGCTGAAGACGGTCTTCGGTCACATATGGGACGGACGCCTCCATTGTTGAAGGACCAGGTCGATCAATGTCTCCTGTTGACACCCTTGAGCAAACACCGGCTCCTCAGGTTGGCTCGTAGTCACTTGAGGTTGTGACTGTTCGAGACTTCCACCCAATCCCTGAGTTGAATCTTGGAGATTTTCCTCTATGGGTGTTGTGGCAGGTTAAGAGTGAACCTGCGTATCACACACGGTTGTGGCTGGGCCGGTGGTGATTTGCAGCTGGAGTTCGGCCTCAGCGCTTGGAGTGATGATCGACGTTGTGTCTGACGTGGTTGTGACGATGGTGAAGAGGGACTCGAGTTGTATACTTAAACGCCTTGGAGTCCTTCTCATGAGTTGAATTTCCTCATCGGACTCAGTGTCTGATGAGGTAGCCGGATGAGGGTAGGGTTCTTGTGCAACATCCTCTCCGGCTTGTTCCATCACCTGAGGCTCGTTAGGTGAATCGTGGAATCAGAGCCTCGTTCTCTGGCGTCGTAGCCAGTGGAGGT
>JAPQWV010004594.1:0-28333 GCA_027422505.1 Craterostigma plantagineum
AACTGCCTAGTTGCCCTTGAATCACCAGCCACAGTCTTGAGTCTGTTAACTGTGTCAAATTGAAAGAGAGCACATACCTGTAGCTCTCTCTGCAAATTGGCTGGCTCTCCGCTGTACTGAGGATTGTTAGGAGCTGTCTGGGCAAACAGGGCCTTCAAGCTTTCGAGTTGTAAAGGAGTCATCTGCAACTGCACATAGGAATCATTTGACTGGCCAAGTTAGTTTGGTTCTGTCCCATCAAGTTTGCCTGGTTCTGTCCCATCTTGGCTGAAGTATCCACTGAACCTGACATGATCCTTGCTCCTTTCTGCCTCTGGTTTTGCCTGAAGCCAGGTGGATAACCATGAACTGGTAACAAGTTTCAATGGTATGTCCTTTTCTGTTACAGTGAGTGCACACTGGTTTTGTGCCATCCTTTCTTTGGTTGTAACCCCCTTTTCTTGCCCAATCTTGATTGCTCTTGACAGCCATCATAGCCATATTAAGATCCTGATCTTCTCCACTACGAATGGAACTTGAGACCACAGATCTCTCTCTTCTTGCACCAACAGTGAGAATACCTTATTGATAGTTGGCATGGATCCATCAGAAGAATTTGTCCCCTGATTTGAGAGAACGATTCATTCAGCCCCATGAGGAAGGTGAGGACATAATCCTCATCCAAGTAAGCTTTGAGTTCCTTCACACCTCCACAGTTTACATTGGCAGCTTGGTCTATAACTCATCAGTTCATCCACAAGGTCTTCAACCTCGTGAAATACACAGAAATGCTGCTTGAACCTTGTTCCAGATTGATCAAATCTCGCTGAGCTGAAAGATTCTGGGTTTTGTTTGTCTGACAAAATCTTTCCTTGTAAGTCGACCCAGACTTCTCTAGCTGATGAATTATACAGAATACTAGCTGAGATATCCTTTGCCACCGAGTTTAAGATTCAAGATATCACCACATTGTTGTTTCCTCCTCCAAGCTGTGATCTGATTCTGAGAGCTCACTGAGTTCTGTGCATCTGCAATCGGCTCCTTGAGGACACCATTGACAAACCTTCCTTGTTTCTGCCTATGAGTGCGATCATCATCGCTCTGCTCCACGTCGTGTATTATCACCGGTTAGCTGCTCATGGACAAGGAGTTGACCTGAAGTGTTATTGTTGTTGAGGAAAAATGGATCATTTATCAAGACAGCCGTGCCTGAGCTTGAGGAAGACGATGGTACATTCTCCGCCATGTTGATCTTGATACAAGAATTGGTCTGGGATGAATCTTGAGTCTTGAAATCACTGCACAGCGCAATATTTCTCTGGTACCATGTGAAGAAAGTGCGTGTATGTAGTATTGAGCTTGATTACAACGATGTAACGTGGTTCAGATTCCTTATTAGAATCCTACATCCACGATCAAGGGAAACCTTTTATTATGCTGATAATGATTTACAGAGGAGAATTAAAGAAGACGACAACAACTACCACACAGCTTTTGACTTATTTAAAAAGAGATGAAAACGCTCTGAAAGCCCAGTAGTCGTTGTAACTGATTTTTATCTCTATAATGAGAAATCGTCGTTGGGAGCCGCGGCTTAACAAGTGACGAACCCTTTAAAGCAGAAACACGTTTATGTCCCTTATCCACGTTTCTTGAACAGCTATTTAGCTGAGAGCTAATCTGCTCGACCTCAGTGTGTTCTTGCATGGCATTTTCTTGTCTTATGTTCCAATATAGTAAAAGCATATCATTGCTCGTCGTGCCATATTGCCATTTCTGTTTTATGATTGGAAAGAAATCTGACAATCTTTTGTTTGAATATGTATGAATTGATTTGTTTTTGTCGGTCCTTAGTGTGACATGAGGCCTGTAATGTAAGGCTATAACCGAACAATAAAAAGAAGGTTAATTTCGTGTGCATATCCTATTTATATTTTTTAGGTTGATTTCAAGCCCTATTTATGTTTGGTTTACTGATGAGAACCTACTGTTTGAAATTGTTAGAGAAAAAAACCGTTTAGACGAGAAATGACATACATATTCACCCTCCTAATTTCCACATTACGCTGAAATATACCATCATCTTCAACAGCCGATCGAAACGCAGATCTCATTCAAAGTTAGGTAAATTATTGTGTTGCTGATCGAATAAGGAGGAATCGTTGTCAATTTGATGTTGCAGATCTCGTTAACGTTGATGGGTTAGGCATCGTGGATGCTAATTACAGGGAAAAAAAACTGATAAACATAAATCACAAAATCGTTGAGATTGTAGCCGAAAATATCAAAGTTCATGACCGAATATGTTGAAACTATTGTTAATTCAATCGTGAGTATGATTTGTATTGCTAAGCAGCTTTAATCGTCAGAAATAACGAATATGTTGTTTCCCCTAAATTGAAACGTGGAGAGTTAGAGCAACAAGTTCTTTAAAGGTAAAAAAACATTTGTATGTACGGAGTACTACTTGTGTTTATTTAGGTAACATATCTGTAGAAGAAAATACTTAAATAATCGCATTCTATAACAACTCTATTCTGTCAAAATAAATCACGAATACATATCGACTAAGTGTTGAAATTTACCTTGTTAGCTTAGCTGTCTTAAATCAACTCAAAATTTGTATTTTGTAATGGGATAATACGAATATTTGGTATTCATTTAAATTTCAATGCTTTAAGTCGAATAACACGTCTTTAAAAAAAGTACCATTTCCTTCAACAAATATAACATATCTGTTCCTGAAGATAACTTTCCTTCTCTGGACAAATAATATGTTTGTACTGAGTACTATGACCCCAGATTCGGTGCTCACTAACACTTCATGCTACCTTAGTACACATGAACATGATTTGGTATCGCATCATACTATGCGAATACCACATAATTAAGAATATTCTAGAAGATTCTGGACTTAAAGGAAATATAATCATTTTATTGTTACGTGTACCACTTTTACAGCATATAATACCAAATGTTTTCGCTGAAATAACATATCATGCATATAAAAAACCCTTCAAATCATATTGGTACTTTATAATAGGTTCTCCGTACTACAATCTTATTCCGTTGATTTTCTTGTTAAATGCACTTTTTTTCATGTACAGATATGAATTCAAGAAAATATATAATTTGATGAAGTTAAATTACCAAACTGATGAGAAATACAACTTTATGCGGATGTTGAAGCAAGTAGTTAAACTACAACATCAATACTATTATAAACAAAAAAAGTCATTGTATACCACTTGATCGGATAAAGATATCGTTATAGTACTGAAGTAACGTAGCTTGATACTGTTATACCGTTAAGACATAGCGTAGTAACAAAAAATGCAAAATATAGTAACATGTATTCCAGATGAATCGATGCCTTTCATACGACATGTTTCACACAACTTACGTTTTAGAAGTGATGAGATGAAGATTGCAATTGGCTGCCAAAATCTAGTTTCGGCAAGATTTTTCTCGAATTTGAACCCATATAAAAATTCATTACAATTCTTACGTCGTACTTTATCAATATTAGAATAAATTCTACGTGATACGCCGAAATTGATTGGTTGATGGGCCATTCGATTCTGCTCGATTCATTGTAAAAAATGGGGTTCGATTATCCGAAAAAATAAAATAACATATTAATAACATTTTACTATCGTTAAGTAACATTTGTCAATTTAAAGTAACACTTGTTATTTTTATGGTAACAAATCATCGTATCTATGTAACATAAACTGGCGTCGAATACACATTCAGAGAAAACTTTATTAAAAGTATTTTAGTCAAAACATAATTTTGGGTCTTTATCATTAAATTTTTCAATAAAAAAGTCCTTAAAACTAAAAAATATCCTGAGGGGCCTGATGACTAAATTTAAAGTATTCTAGGGCATGAACTCAAATCGTCCAAAAGACAAGAAAAGAACACACAACAGAGAAGTAACATATATTATGTTAATTTATAAAATGTCAAAACTAGTTAACTTTCTTCATAATACTTCTTAATTTACTTACTTATTTCTATTCTTACCACAAAACTATGCTCAAGCCACAATCATTAGTTTGATATGCCATGACGATAATGAGATTATATTCCATGAATGTATTTGTTTTGTGGTTATATTTCATATCGCATGTCAAATTGACATTGGAATATCGTGTTTGTTTAATCACGTGGAATATCGTGTTTGTTTAATCACGTTAATGTTTCTGATGATATTGCATATTGTTTAGCCAATCCGCCCACGACGACATGCTGAAGAAATATCATATTCGATCCTATATACATATTATCTAGGTAATATAGGTTACAATATTTAGTTTGACATATTTGAATACCGAGTTTAATTTCATTTAAGCATTACATATAATTTTTTTATGGAATTATTATTTATATTAAGTATTAAATATTATTATATTTGAAATAGGTTAGTTATTTAGAAATCTTATATAATTATGGAAGGACGTCTCTAAATGCGCAAGTGTCCAATAATCAACTATTTAATAAAATAAATAAATAATAAAAAAATAAAAACCACTCGTTGAAGGAACCACCACAGCCTACTATGCAACTTCTTTTATCTCTCTCTCTCTCTCTCTCTCTCTCTCTCTCTCTATATATATATATACTATATATATATATTATAATGTGCATTGCACGTGGGCGAAATCGCGAAGACAAGTAAGAATATATAAGAATGAATGAAATGTATCGAAACATATGTTAGATTAGTACTGTCAAAACGGGCCCGTTACCCGCCAAAGCTCGCCTTGGGCGGGGCGGGCGTGGTAAGCCTGCCGTTTGGCGGGCCTGGAAAATGAAGGCCCGCCCCGCCTACAGGCGGGCAGCGGGCCTAGCCCGCCCGAACTAGAAAAATTTAAAATTAAAACAGAAAAGAAAAAGAAATAAAAAATAAAGATAAAAATAATAAAAATTAAATATTTAAGTTCAAAATTAATATAATCAAATCTAATCTTGTAACAATAATTTATTTATATTACTAAACTTGAGTAAATTCAAAATCGGAGTTATAAATAAAAAATACATGTAAGTTTATTTATATATCAATATATGAAATAACATATTATATCTCCTGGCGGCCCGCCGGCCAAGCCCGTGGCACGAGCGGGCTTGCCCGCCTAGGTACGGGCCGCGGGCCCAATTGACGGTACTATGTAGTCTATGTTAGATAGGCTGAGTTCTTAAGCTAAGCGCAATTAAGGCCCAAATAGTCAAAAGACAGTTCATCGTTCGAAATATCTCATTCCCCTTAACAACGGCGAGGGGCAATCCTGAGATATCACAGTCATCTTCTTCCTCCTCGCAATATCCTCATCTCTAATTGATGATGAGAAGTAGCTCACATCCTTAACAATGCCGTCTGCTCTGTTTCAGCTACTTCCCTCAACTTCTTTCCTCCGCTCAATTCCACTCCTTCGCCATAAAAGAATCTCCATAACCTCTCTCCAAGCAGAAAAACCCGACAAGAACAGCTCAATCATCACAAGAAGATCGACGGCCCTACTCCTTACTACGACGCCATTACTATCTCCTCTCTTCCATCCTTACTCAGCCCTCGCCTTAGACTTAAGGCTAACAGTCCCAGACCAAACCTCGAAGAAGCAGAATCAATCGTCAAGTCCCACGCACAGATCTTGCTCGATGTGAAGGATCTTCTGATGAACGAGAATATTCCTCCTCCTGGAAAGAAGCTCAGAAACAGCTTCGGAAGAGCTCGGGCCTGCTGAGGCAAGATTTGTATACCATAATTCAGGGAAAGTCGCCGGAGCTCCGGCCAAGACTGAGGAAGCTTTACGCCGACTTGTTTATGGGGTGGTGAAGCTCGATTATGCTATTAGGGATAAGAAGGATAGGATGAAGTTTGGGAGTGTTATGGCGCTGTCGTCGTCGCCCTCGATGAGTTCTTGTCTAGAGTCTGAATATACCGTTTGTATTGAGGGACTGATTGTTCACTTTACTTTCAGTGTTGGGCTGGGATTTGTATTTTTGTATTTCTTGAGGGGTATTTTTTGAAATTGGAGTTTACGCAATTTAACATCTGAAAAATAAGGAAGGTTTAAAACCCATCACATCTTCGAAGCTAGGGTTTTATCGGAGCGAAACGTTTTATTCTGAGGTGTAGCTTGACGGAGAAGGTTTGTACGTCGAAGGTCGATTTTTTGAGAAGAAAAATGGATAAAAGCATGCTTGGAGATTTGGATGCTCTTCCTGAGGAAGATAAGCTTCGAATGACGGCGATGATCGATCAGCTCCAAGTCCGTGACAGGTATCTTATCTATGTTTTTGTGAGGTCTGAATTGTGTATGTTACGATTCTCGTTCTATTATGCTTCGGTGATGGAGTAAAGGATGACGGTGCTTTATATGTATGATTAGCTGAAGTTCCGTTGCTGAATTTGTCCCTTTCCAGCTTATAATTATCTGATATATTCTATGTTCATAGCCATCTTTCGGTCCTATTAATTTGAGCTACCAATCTTTCAGTTTCATTCCATTAGAGGTACTAAGATACCTAAGTACTATTTTTGAGTTGCATTTAGAGCAAACTGTCAACACTCACTAATTGTTGTGTAACTGGTAATATGATTTATGAGCACCTTTTGTGATGAGCACAGTTTTGGGTTGTGCAAGACTCAAGAGCCAGTAGTTTCCTTTCTGGTATCCTAAGAATGGGTCGTTCAGAAAGTGGCTTCGTAGAAGCAATTTACTTGAAAGCTTTTTCATTTCAAGTAATGAATGAAAGGGGCCAATCAAGATCACATTTCTTTCACAGATATCGTGCTGATATGACTATTATTTCGTCGCCCCTTAGATCCTCTGCTTGACTAGTTCTTTTTTTCTCTGTGATTATTGGCAGTCTAAGGATGTACAACTCACTAGTGGAAAGATGCTTCAGTGATTGCGTGGACACCTTCCGTCGCAATTCACTAGACAAGCAAGAGGAGAGACTTGTGTTAGAAGATGCGCAGAGAAGTTCTTGAAGCACTCGATGCGTGTGGGAATGAGGTTTGCCGAGCTGAACCAAGGCGCTCCTACGCAAGATTAGAGATGAAAAAATCGAACTCATAGAATAAATGCCTCGCTCCATTTTGGTTGTGCTCTCTGTTCTTGCAACCTTAGCTTTTCTCCTCGCAACATTGTTTGGACTTGTTTAGATCATTTGTTGGACAAGGAGGTTTTTATATGGTGATGATTTTTCTTGTTCTCCCAACCCAAAGAAAAATAAAAAACTGAAAAATGAAGTGCAAAATCAGTGCGATTTGATATTTGGATTTTGATGGAATAATAATAGGAAAATTTGAATACAACAATCCCAACTATCCATGATCTTCATTATTAATCCCACCTATGAACTATTCCTGGAAAAGTCCAACTATTATCATATCTTATCATATTGATCTGGTGACCTGATAACTTGCTATCACATATTAATAGAATAAAAAATAATTAAAAAATAAAATAAATCAAAGTAAAATGGTTTGTCTAAAATTACAAAAAAGAAAATCGAAATAAAAATTGAAAAGAAATAAAATTTTAGAAAAATATTAAAATTCGTATGTACAAATTTAACACTCAATTTTAATATCAGTAGAAAAAAAATTAATAACACTATATAATAAAATAGAAAAATGCCAAACAAAATATCTTAACAGATAAAATAAATCCATAAAGTACTCCTTCATCGTATATTTTCATGTACTGTTTTCTTTCGTCAAATATCTACACATAAATCATCATACCCCAAACTATCCATCAACTACTCCCCCATTTCAATTAATTTATCATGAAACTCCAATTTCCAACTTTTATATTACATAGCTACCTATGGACAATTTTAGCCTTATCAAAACAATAATATTACCCAAAAAAACCATTGAATACCCACACCCTTCTCGTTCACTTTCAAAATACACTGTAAACCAACGAAGAAGACGAAGAAGGATAGAACGGGGCAGATAACATTGGACGAGGCAGAGAACGATAGAACGAGGCAGAGAACGAGTCGGGACAGAGAACGATACGAGACAGAAAGAGCAAGTTTCGACTGTAAGTGTGCGTTTTTTTTATTCTTTTGGCATTTGGGGTTAATCAAGAGCTTAGGGCTTCGATAAGTGCATTTCTCCAAGGATTCCATGTTGGCAATGTTAATTTCTTTGATTAGTGCTTGAATTTGGGGTTTATAGCTGAAATTAGAGTTTTATTTTTCGTTGTCGATTCGGGGTTTTGATATCTTTCAAATTAGGATTTTAGCTTCTACTACGCTTTAGATAAAATCTTATAAAGGTTTTACATTTGTGCCTGTCTTGGTACGAGGCTCGGTTGTTTGTTGTCTTGATACCGTATATTACTTGAATTGGTACTGTTTGTTCATGTTTTTTGGTACTGCATTACATAATTAATGGTATTGTAAATTCATTATTTATTTATGTAGAAGAGAGAGAAGAATCCGGAGGGCATGGATTGCGGCGTACATGTTGCAATGTCCATGAATAAATACATCGTCGGACCTACAGATCGTGGAAGGTATCTTGACGATGTCGAAGTCGAAGCATATCGTTGCTCCATGGCTTGCACAATACCTAGAGATCCTAGTGGGTTTATGTTCTACTTGTTTGAATGATATTATCTATGTTTGTAAGATTTTAGACATGTTGAGACTGATATGTTGTTCTGAGGTAGAGGTTTTGTGAACCTGTTCTTAAATATTTTTTATGTTCTAAGGTTGATGATCTGCTTAGTTTATGCTCCAATTATTGTTATACCTGAAAAACGCTTGTATTCAATTTACATATGTTTGTAGTACCAATATATAGACTTTGTGGTACCGTAAGCTAATGTAGTACCCATACGTAGGTTACTTGTAGTATTTTTTCGTACCATGTGTAACTATCGAGACTCCTACCCTAAAAACGCTTGGAGTACCAATATACATATGTTTGTAGTACCAACATATAGATGTTTGGGGTACCGTATCGTGAGCTACTGTAGTACCATACGTATGTTACTTGTAGTATCTTTCCGTACCATGTGTAACTATCGAGACTCCTACCCTAAAAATGCTTGTAGTATCAATATACGTATATTTGTAGTACCAACATATAGATGTTTGCGGTACCGTATCGTGAGCAACTGTAGTACGATACGTAGGTTACTTGTAGTATCTTTTCGTACCATGTGTAACGACCGAGACTCCTACTCTAAAAACGCTTTTAGTACCAATATACAGACGTTTGTAGTACAAATATATTGATGTTCGTAGTACCATAACATATGCCATTGTAGTACCATACATAGGTTACTTGTAGTACCATTTTCGTACCACGTTTTTAATTATCGATAACACGTAGATTATTGTGCAAATAAGGCATGCGAACTTCCAAATACGTCACATAATAGAATTAAACACACGATCACATAAAATATAAACACTAACTTTCGATCGATAAAAAACCTGACCATAGAGTAAGATCTTCTTACTAGTATCATAGTAAGTAGAAAGAAAGTTGGGGTTTCAACGTAATAATCCCTAATTCTAAATATTAACCCACCAAAAATAATTCGGACGGCGTCGAAAAAATTCCTACCCAAATTTGCAGTACCTGTAATGCCCGTAAAATTTAATTATGGGATTTACAATAAAATAATGATGGAGAATATTTAATTAGAAACCTGTTGGATTACTTAGATAAAGATGTTAAGACTATAGGAGAATAAGCATGTCACACAAGTTATTTTGTAATAAATGTACTATTATTTTAGTGCTTACATGACTTGTGTGTTATGTGAATTAAATGATATAGGTATTACGGCCATATATACATGCCTATATGATTTCATGCTGTATGATTTATAATTCTTGGGTGTGTTACGTAACTAGTGATTTGTATGATGAAAATAGGACTTGAGAAATTTAGAGGAGGCTCATGCGTAATTAAGGTGTTAGAAAAGATTCAATGAATATGTAAAATGACAATGACTAGCTTCGATCAATGGTATGAACTTAATTTAAATTGGGTTATTGTAATGAGAAGACTTTGATAAACTCTAAGTGGTCTCGATTGATAGTAACCAAGTATTAAATAATTGAGCAAGTATTAGTAAGGATAAATTCGGACTATTACTATAAATGGGCTAAATTAAACTTCACTTAGGCCCAAATGTTAATAACATATAATGAAAGCAAAGTTACTTAGGGTGAAGGGAAAACCCACGTCATCCTATGTCCCATTAAGTAGACTTGTGTAACTTTGTGATTATCTTAATCTTAGATAAGTACAAGCTCGTTGAGTAAGAACCCTAAGTCAATAAAGAACAAATCAAACGAGCTAAGCTAAGAAGAAAGGAAGATAACTCACGTAACATCAATCGAATTCAACAGCAGGAAGAGGTATATCTTTTTACCTTATTATATACTGTATATGCGTGTATAAGTCCCTTTAAAAGCCTAAAAATTAAAGAACATGAAGGGAGAATTCGAATTAGGGTGTATCCATTTTCTAAGACATGATAGTTTTAATTAGGAAAACTTCGATTTTAAGTTATTTACTGAATTTAGGGTTTCTAGGTTTGATTCTTGGACAGAACTAATATTTAATATACAAGAGGGGTTGGATCTTAGGAATTATGGGTTAGAATCATCATGAGAGTGACGTTTAGCATAGGATGAAGAGTTGAAGACTTGAAGCTTTCGGTCGAATGAAATTGTGTGCGGATTTCTGAGCAATTGATAGGATCTCGAGATCTTTGATTTTGAGAGAAATTCGAAATGAAGTATTAAGATGTCGAGACTTTCTGATAGTAATTCAAAAGTCATATCGAAATTGTGCAGAATCTCGAGATTGAGTTTGGAAATCATGTCGAAATTGTGTATCACTAAAGTCTCGAAATCTTGTTTATAATTGTAATTCACATCTCGACATCTTACTAATAAACTCGACACACATTTTGAAATTTATGGGTATTGATTAATCAATATCAAACTTTAGTATATACTGTGTCAAGATTTAGTTAACAATCGAATTCGAGATTTCTCTCGAGAAGTAAGGAACATATCGAGATCCATTTTCAATTTATGTCGACATTTAATTCAAAATGGTGCATTGCTAAATCTCGAAGTCCATGTCAAGCTCTACTTTAAGAATTATCTCGAGATTCATTTGTAATGTATGTCGAGATTTATATCGCAGTTTATGTTAGTATTAGTGTCGGAATTTAACCTATGTCGAGATTCTTAAATCCTGTACACACAACTCGAGATCCATGTCTAATATATGTCGAGATCAAACCTATACCACATATCGAGATTTATGTCCAAGTTTATGTCGAGATTTAGGTTACTTTGCAGGTCGAGATTCTTATAAATTTCAAAATAATACTTTTCAATTTAAGACAAAATCCAAAACTTTAGGGTTTCGGAACCTATAAAAGTCGAAACTAGGGTTTTCAAATTAAGCCAATTTCATGAAATTAAATTAGACTAACAAACCCTAATTTTATATGTTTCTATATTTAGGGTTTGAAGATTAGCGACTTACCGATAAGCTAATAGCTAAGGAATACCAGGTAAGTGGAGATTCCCACTACAACACATAAATTTATATGTGCATGAATTACATGGTTATGTGCTTGAATGACATGATTATATGCTTCTATAATTTTACCTGAATCCTTATGTGATTTATTTATTTGAATTAATTATTACCTGAAGTGGCATGACAAGCACTTCGGCATTATTCACGTACGCATTATCACGTGCATACACGAAGTTACAAGACACGAGCAGAAGTCAAATATGATTGCTTAAACACGATAAAAGCTTGCATTTAATGGCTCTTCTATGCTACCATGGTGATTTTTATGTCACTGATTTCAAGGCGTGACATGACATGTCTCAAGGCAAGGGCATGCATGTGCGAAGGTTGCGACATGGAAGATGCACCCTGAGGAAACAAACGGCACCAAAGGTATAATTGGTGTCAGCAACCTCAGAGTGAGTCTTCCATTGTGACCGTCCGTGGGATCGATAAACTATATTGGGATTGAAAAGGCGCCTTAGGGTTAGCCTCTCAGTGGAAGTATCGTCCGCGTGGCGTATGAAACCACCTTGGGATGGAAAAGGCGCCCTAGGGTTAGCCTCCCATGAGTGGGTATTGCCACTTACATATTTATTTACCCTTAATGGGTTTGAGCTCCATGATGGTGCATAGCAAGATAAGCCATGGGCCCTACAAGACATGACACGAACTACAATATAAGAGAGGACACGAATTTCATGACATGAATACAAGACATGAATTTCAAGACATGAACTACATGATACGATTATGGAGCATTGGCGCTGATGCCTTTGCATTTTAGGACACGTGCATTGCATGGTTTCCACTTACTGAGCTTTATAAGCTCATTCCACGTTTTATGTGTTGTAGCTACGATAGAGTCGGACGTTGAGAAACGTCACGACTAAGGTGGGCTGACGGCGGTACTCCAGGGTCTTTTGAGGGCGATGCTGTACATGGATGACGACCTGTGGAGCGATGTTAGAAAGTTTAGATAGGATAGATATTTGGGGCTCCGACCTTTGTATATTTGACGATGTAGGCTACGTTTTGTCGTAATATATCATTTTTTAGGAAACGTTTTTGTTAGACGGGTCTCCCGCGACTTACGTTGCGAAAATCCGCCACTAAATATGGTTAGAAAGTCAGGGTCGCCACAGGTGGTATCAGAGCTTAGGTTATAGGTTCTGTAGACTGTCCATGTACGGCTGCTCAAAAGACTGGAGGATCAGCCTTGCTTGTAAGTTATATGTTTGATATGATTATGTGCTTACGATGACATGCCTATTTGTTTGACTAATTGTAGAATAACTAGCGGATATAGAGAATTTACTAGTGAGTCAAGTCGTGGGGTTACACCTAAGTCCCCTATGAACGAACGAGACTCAGCACTCTCACATCTTACTGAACTGGTCCAATGGCAATCGGGTCAGATCAGCGAACTTAAAGATCAAGTTGTGAACTCAAGGACTTGGTCTCTAAGCTTATCAATGAACAAAGACCATCCGAAGCCCGTAGATTCTTACCTGTAAATATTGCAAACCCTATTAGGGAAGAAACCAGGCTTTTCCAAAACCAGAAACGAAAGCGAAAGATGGAGAATAGGCCAGAACCGCAAACTACTTAAAAGCCCTTATATTTTAAGAATCCTCACAATGTCCAGATAACTCATCAAGGGTCCCAACTTTGCCCATCAAGGCCAAACCGAATGGATGTTCCTTTTCATACTCATGTTTCGAACCCTATACCTCGATGTCAACAATGTGGACGAAATCACAGAGGCATTTGCTTTTCGCAGAATGCCAACTGTTTTAAATGTGGGAAGCAAGGACATTATGCTAAAATATGTCAAATGCACATATCAGTAGAACCAGATCAAACCTTGACGCAGCGCTCGCCATTTCCTCCACGGATGTTCAACCTAAACCTAGAGGAAACAGAAATTCCTCCTACGGAAATAACGGGTACGTTAATAGTTTATAATGTACCTATGCTCCGATGGTTAATTGTAGGAAATTGAACCACACATTTAAATGTGTCATCAATATTACATACCAAAGGTGGAAAATGCCTTCTGACCTTTAGAATGCAGCGATATATTAGTCTGCTACATGGAGATCCAATACGGATTAATTAAGTATTGGAAACATCCATTATTGGTTAAGATTGCCGATTAAATATGATCTAAACTATGACCTTACGGATAGGTTTCCAAAATATGAAGGCGTGTCTGACTTCTCTAGGAAAGATCGTAAGATTCAATTTCCTGAGAAGAGAGATACCCGTCTTGTGGGCAAGATCAGCTAAAGTAGAATCTAGAAACATTAACCCTCAGTAACTTCTTAGAAGAAGTTGCGAATCCTTTCGCATAAATGGTTAAGCAGAGAAATTTCCTTAGTCTTAGCTGAAATAGTGCCAATAGCTCCCAAAGACGCCAATGTATGTTTCGATAATATAAAAAAACATTTTCTGATCGATTCATGATCAAAGTTATATTCCCTTTCTTTGAATATTCTTTCTTATGGAATATGATGGTGAAGCTACATTTCATTTCTTTCAGCCCAATAAGCCTAAATCCTATTATACCCGATATACTTGGTTTCCCAATTTTTCAACCGCTTCTGCAACTGCTCCATATCAGAGTGGCGCAGTGAAGCGTGATGGATGCTTATGATTTCTAAATTCTGGTCTGAATCAGAATTATAACCATTCTCGTTAACCCCACCTTAAGACAATACAGATCCGATCAACTTAGATGAGCGTCATACGCTTTCTATCAGGAATTAGTTGTCAGCATCCAAAGACGACAAGAGAGACCTTACATTAACTTTTTTGTTTCTGCTTCCCTTCATTCTACTTCAATGGAATGTTTTTCTTTCTTGAACTCCCGTCACCACATGAAACATTTATTTCCAGACTTCTAAAAATAAGGAGTAGCAAAATTGTAGCAGATCTTTTTAAGGAGGAGAATAGATTATGAATTAATTGTTGGATTGCCTTCCCTGTGCTGTTAAGATTCAGGACAAGGATGTATCCTACGATAAACACATTAGAAAGTTATAGAAGTCTTCGATGAAACCTTGCATAACGAAAAAACGACAAGGGTAAGATAAATCAAGACAGGGAATACCGTTTCGCTGAATTCCTTGATTTATGATAATCTTGTCGCTTATGACTTTCCGTATGTATATTCGATTGTGATCCTAGGACAATCGAAGTTTTGAATGCAAGTAATACGGAGTCGAAAATTATAATTGTTGTACTAGGATGAGTTCTTAGATAAGAAATGTCAGTATGAGAATCTTACATGTTTTGGAAATTATTCCCAAAATTTCCTACTGGTCTTTTACCACCACCAGAGTAAATAACGTTCAACCTAAGTTCATCGATTAAGACGAGAAAGGTTGACAATAACCTCCACTCATTTTCTTCAGATCGAAATCACGTTTTATTCTCAAGAAGATACCTTCTTATCATTTCCTCCGTAAGGATTTCCTTTAAGGGAAAGTAGGTGGTTATTTATCACCTAACCAAGCCAAGATAATTTCGTATCAATCGTTACCCTGAATTATTCCAGCTGGCGGAATTTCGGGGGCGAAATTCTTTGTAAGGGGGGAAGGATGTAATGCCCGTAAAATTTAATTGCGGGATTTACAATAAATTAATGATGGAGAATATTTAATTAGAAACCTTGTTGGATTACTTAGATAAAGATGTTAAGACTATAGGAGAATAAGCATGTCACACAAGTTATTTTGTAATAAATGTACTATTATTTTAGTGCTTTACATGACTTGTGTGTTATGTGAATTACATGATATAGGTATTACGGCCATATATACATGCCTATATGATTCATGCTGTATGATTTATAATTCTTGGGTGTGTTACGTAACTAGTGATTTGTATGATGAAAATAGGACTTGAGAAATTTAGAGGAGGCTCATGCGTAATTAAGGTGTTAGAAAAGATTCAATGAATATGTAAAATGACAATGACTAGCTTCGATCAATGGTATGAACTTAATTTAAATTGGGTTATTGTAATGAGAAGACTTTGATAAACTCTAAGTGGTCTCGATTGATAGTAACCAAGTATTAAATAATTGAGCAAGTATTAGTAAGGATAAATTCGGACTATTACTATAAATGGGCTAAATTAAACCTTCACTTAGGCCCAAATGTTAATAACATATAATGAAAGCAAAGTTACTTAGGGTGAAGGGAAAACCCACGTCATCCTATGTCCCATTAAGTAGACTTGTGGTAACTTTGTGATTATCTTAATCTTAGATAAGTACAAGCTCGTTGAGTAAGAACCCTAAGTCAATAAAGAACAAATCAAACGAGCTAAGCTAAGAAGAAAGGAAGATAACTCACGTAACATCAATCGAATTCAACAGCAGGAAGAGGTATATCTTTTTACCTTATTATATACTGTATATGCGTGTATAAGTCCCTTTAAAAGCCTAAAAATTAAAGAACATGAAGGGAGAATTCGAATTAGGGTGTATCCATTTTCTAAGACATGATAGTTTTAATTAGGAAAACTTCGATTTTAAGTTATTTACTGAATTTAGGGTTTCTAGGTTGATTCTTGGACAGAACTAATATTTAATATACAAGAGGGGTTGGATCTTAGGAATTATGGGTTAGAATCATCATGAGAGTGACGTTTAGCATAGGATGAAGAGTTGAAGACTGAAGCTTTCGGTCGAATGAAATTGTGTGCGGATTTCTGAGCAATTGATAGGATCTCGAGATCTTGATTTTGAGAGAAATTCGAAATGAAGTATTAAGATGTCGAGACTTTCTGATAGTAATTCAAAAGTCATATCGAATTGTGCAGAATCTCGAGATTGAGTTTGAAAATCATGTCGAAATTGTGTATCACTAAAGTCTCGAAATCTTGTTTATAATTGTAATTCACATCTCGACATCTTACTAATAAACTCGACACACATTTTGAAATTTATGGGTATTGATTAATCAATATCAAACTTTAGTATATACTGTGTCAAGATTTAGTTAACAATCGAATTCGAGATTTCTCTCGAGAAGTAAGGAACATATCGAGATCCATTTTCAATTTATGTCGACATTTAATTCAAAATGGTGCATTGCTAAATCTCGAAGTCCATGTCAAGCTCTACTTTAAGAATTATCTCGAGATTCATTTGTAATGTATGTCGAGATTTATATCGCAGTTTATGTTAGTATTAGTGTCGGAATTTAACCTATGTCGAGATTCTTAAATCCTGTACACACAACTCGAGATCCATGTCTAATATATGTCGAGATCAAACCTATACCACTATCGAGATTTATGTCCAAGTTTATGTCGAGATTTAGGTTACTTTGCAGGTCGAGATTCTTATAAATTTCAAATAATACTTTTCAATTTAAGACAAAATCCAAAACTTTAGGGTTTCGGAACCTATAAAAGTCGAAACTAGGGTTTTCAAATTAAGCCAATTTCATGAAATTAAAATTAGACTAACAAACCCTAATTTTATATGTTTCTATATTTAGGGTTTGAAGATTAGCGACTTACCGATAAGCTAATAGCTAAGGAATACCAGGTAAGTGGAGATTCCCACTACAACACATAATTTATATGTGCATGAATTACATGGTTATGTGCTTGAATGACATGATTATATGCTTCTATAATTTTACCTGAATCCTTATGTGATTTATTTATTTGAATTAATTATTACTGAAGTGGCATGACAAGCACTTCGGCATTATTCACGTACGCATTATCACGTGCATACACGAAGTTACAAGACACGAGCAGAAGTCAAATATGATTGCTTAAACACGATAAAAGCTTGCATTTAATGGCTCTTCTATGCTACCATGGTGATTTTATGTCACTGATTTCAAGGCTTGACATGACATGTCTCAAGGCAAGGGCATGCATGTGGCGGAAGGTTGCGACATGGAAGATGCACCCTGAGGAAACAAACGGCACCAAAGGTATAATTGGTGTCAGCAACCTCAGAGTGAGTCTTCCATTGTGACCGTCCGTGGATCGATAAACTATATTGGGATTGAAAAGGCGCCTTAGGGTTAGCCTCTCAGTGGAAGTATCGTCCGCGTGGCGTATGAAACCACCTTGGGATGGAAAGGCGCCCTAGGGTTAGCCTCCCATGAGTGGGTATTGCCACTTACATATTTATTTACCCTTAATGGGTTTGAGCTCCATGATGGTGCATAGCAAGATAAGCCATGGGCCCTACAAGACATGACACGACTACAATATAAGAGAGGACACGAATTTCATGACATGAATACAAGACATGAATTTCAAGACATGAACTACATGATACGATTATGGAGCATTGGCGCTGATGCTTTGCATTTTAGGACACGTGCATTGCATGGTTTCCACTTACTGAGCTTTATAAGCTCATTCCACGTTTTATGTGTTGTAGCTACGATAGAGTCGGACGTTGAGAAACGTCACGACTAAGGTGGGCTGACGGCGGTACTCCAGGGTCTTTTGAGGGCGATGCTGTACATGGATGACGACCTGTGGAGCGATGTTAGAAAGTTTAGATAGGATAGATATTTGGGGCTCCGACCTTTGTATATTTGACGATGTAGGCTACGTTTTGTCGTAATATATCATTTTTTAGGAACGTTTTTGTTAGACGGGTCTCCCGCGACTTACGTTGCGAAAATCCGCCACTAAATATGGTTAGAAAGTCAGGGTCGCCACAGGTGGTATCAGAGCTTAGGTTATAGGTTCTGTAGACTGTCCATGTACGGCTGCTCAAAGACTGGAGGATCAGCCTTGCTTGTAAGTTATATGTTTGATATGATTATGTGCTTACGATGACATGCCTATTTGTTTGACTAATTGTAGAATAACTAGCGGATATAGAGAATTTACTAGTGAGTCAAGTCGTGGGTTACACCTAAGTCCCCTATGAACGAACGAGACTCAGCACTCTCACATCTTACTGAACTGGTCCAATGGCAATCGGGTCAGATCAGCGAACTTAAAGATCAAGTTGGTGAACTCAAGGACTTGGTCTCTAAGCTTATCAATGAAACAAAGACCATCCGAAGCCCGTAGATTCTTACCTGTAAATATTGCAAACCCTATTAGGGAAGAAACCAGGCTTTTCCAAACCAGAAACAAAAGCGAAAGATGGAGAATAGCCAGAACCGCAAACTACTTAAAAGCCCTTATATTTTAAGAATCCTCACAATGTCCAGATAACTCATCAAGGGTCCCAACTTTGCCCATCAAGGCCAAACCGAATGGATGTTCCTTTTCATACTCATGTTTCGAACCCTATACCTCGATGTCAACAATGTGGACGAAATCACAGAGGCATTTGCTTTTCGCAGAATGCCAACTGTTTTAAATGTGGGAAGCAAGGACATTATGCTAAATATGTCAAATGCACATATCAGTAGAACCAGATCAAACCTTGACGCAGCGCTCGCCAGTTCCTCCACGGATGTTCAACCTAAACCTAGAGGAAACAGAAATTCCTCCTACGGAAATAACGGGTACGTTAATAGTTTATAATGTACCTATGCTCCGATGGTTAATTGTAGGAAATTGAACCACACATTTAAATGTGTCATCAATATTACATACCAAGGTGGAAAATGCCTTCTGACCTTTAGAATGCCGCGATATATTAGTCTGCTACATGGAGATCCAATACGGATTAATTAAGTATTGGAACATCCATTATTGGTTAAGATTGCCGATTAAATATTGATCTAAACTATGACCTTACGGATAGGTTTCCAAAAATATGAAGGCGTGTCTAACTTCTCTAGGAAAGATCGTAAGATTCAATTTCCTGAGAAGAGAGATACCCGTCTTGTGGGCAAGATCAGCTAAAGTAGAATCTAGAAACATTAAACCTCAGTAACTTCTTAGAAGAAGTTGCGAATCCTTTCGCATAAATGGTTAAGCAGAGAAATTTCCTTAGTCTTAGCTGAAATAGTGCCAATAGCTCCCAAAGACGCCAATGTATGTTTCGATAATATAAAAAAACATTTTCTGATCGATTCATGATCAAAGTTATATTCCCTTTCTTTGAATATTCTTTCTATGGAATATGATGGTGAAGCTACATTTCATTTCTTTCAGCCCAATAAGCCTAATCCTATTATACCCGAATATACTTGGTTTCCCAATTTTTCAACCGCTTCTGCAACTGCTCCATATCAGAGTGGCGCAGTGGAAGCGTGATGGATGCTTATGATTTCTAAATTCTGGTCTGAATCAGAATTATAACCATTCTCGTTAACCCCACCTTAAGACAATACAGATCCGATCAACTTAGATGAGCGTCATACGCTTTCTATCAGGAATTAGTTGTCAGCATCCAAAGACGACAAGAGAGACCTTACATTAACTTTTTTGTTTCTGCTTCCCTTCATTCTACTTCAATGGAATGTTTTTCTTTCTTGAACTCCCGTCACCACATGAAACTTTATTTCCAGACTTCTAAAAATAAGAGTAGCAAAATTGTAGCAGATCTTTTTAAAGGAGGAAGAATAGATTATGAATTAATTGTTGGATTGCCTTCCCTGTGCTGTTAAGATTCAGGACAAGGATGTATCCTACGATAAACACATTAGAAAGTTATAGAAGTCTTCGATGAAACCTTGCATAACGAAAAAAACGACAAGGGTAAGATAAATCAAGACAGGGAATACCGTTTCGCTGAATTCCTTGATTTATGATAATCTTGTCGCTTATGACTTTCCGTATGTATATTCGATTGTGATCCTAGGACAATCGAAGTTTTTGAATGCAAGTAATACGGAGTCGAAAATTATAATTGTTGTACTAGGATGAGTTCTTAGATAAGAAAATGTCAGTATGAGAATCTTACATGTTTTGGAAATTATTCCCAAAATTTCCTACTGGTCTTTTACCACCAAGAGTAAATAACGTTCAACCTAAGTTCATCGATTAAGACGAGAAAGGTTGACAATAACCTCCACTCATTTTCTTCAGATCGAAATCACGTTTTATTCTCAAGAAGATACCTTCTTATCATTTCCTCCGTAAGGATTTCCTTTAAGGGAAAGTAGGTGGTTATTTATCACCTAACCAAGCCAAGATAATTTCGTATCAATCGTTACCCTGAATTATTCCAGCTGGCGGAATTTCGGGGGCGAAATTCTTTGTAAGGGGGTAAGGATGTAATGCCCGTAAATTTAATTGCGGGATTTACAATAAAATTAATGATGGAGAATATTTATTAGAAACCTTGTTGGATTACTTAGATAAAGATGTTAAGACTATAGGAGAATAAGCATGTCACACAAGTTATTTTGTAATAAATGTACTATTATTTTAGTGCTTTACATGACTTGTGTGTTATGTGAATTACATGATATAGGTATTACGGCCATATATACATGCCTATATGATTTCATGCTGTATGATTTATAATTCTTGGGTGTGTTACGTAACTAGTGATTTGTATGATGAAAATAGGACTTGAGAAATTTAGAGGAGGCTCATGCGTAATTAAGGTGTTAGAAAAGATTCAATGAATATGTAAAATGACAATGACTAGCTTCGATCAATGGTATGAACTTAATTTAAATTGGGTTATTGTAATGAGAAGACTTTGATAACTCTAAGTAAGTGGTCTCGATTGATAGTAACCAAGTATTAAATAATTGAGCAAGTATTAGTAAGGATAAATCGGACTATTACATAAATGGGCTAAATTAAACCTTCACTTAGGCCCAAATGTTAATAACATATAATGAAAGCAAAGTTACTTAGGGTGAAGGGAAAACCCACGTCATCCTATGTCCCATTAAGTAGACTTGTGGTACTTTGTGATTATCTTAATCTTAGATAAGTACAAGCTCGTTGAGTAAGAACCCTAAGTCAATAAAGAACAAATCAAACGAGCTAAGCTAAGAAGAAAGGAGATAACTCACGTAACATCAATCGAATTCAACAGCAGGAAGAGGTATATCTTTTTAACCTTATTATATACTGTATATGCGTGTATAAGTCCCTTTTAAAAGCCTAAAATTAAAGAACATGAAGGGAGATTCGAATTAGGTGTTATCCATTTTCTAAGACATGATAGTTTTAATTAGGAAAACTTCGATTTTAAGTTATTTACTGAATTTAGGGTTTCTAGGTTTGATTCTTGGACAGAACTAATATTTATATACAAGAGGGGTGGATCTTAGGAATTATGGGTTAGAATCATCATGAGAGTGACGTTTAGCATAGGATGAAGAGTTGAAGACTTGAAGCTTTCGGTCGAATGAAATTGTGTGCGGATTTCTGAGCAATTGATAGGATCTCGAGATCTTTGATTTTGAGAGAAATTCGAAATGAAGTATTAAGATGTCGAGACTTTCTGATAGTAATTCAAAAGTCATATCGAAATTGTGCAGAATCTCGAGATTGAGTTTGAAAATCATGTCGAAATTGTGTATCACTAAAGTCTCGAAATCTTGTTTATATTGTAATTCACATCTCGACATCTTACTAATAAACTCGACACACATTTTGAAATTTATGGGTATTGATTAATCAATATCAAACTTTAGTATATACTGTGTCAAGATTTAGTTAACAATCGAATTCGAGATTTCTCTCGAGAAGTAAGGAACATATCGAGATCCATTTTCAATTTATGTCGACATTTAATTCAAAATGGTGCATTGCTAAATCTCGAAGTCCATGTCAAGCTCTACTTTAAGAATTATCTCGAGATTCATTTGTAATGTATGTCGAATTTATATCGCAGTTTTGTTAGTATTAGTGTCGGAATTTAACCTATGTCGAGATTCTTAAATCCTGTACACACAACTCGAGATCCATGTCTAATATATGTCGAGATCAAACCTATACCACATATCGAGATTTATGTCCAAGTTTATGTCGAGATTTAGGTTACTTTGCAGCTCGAGATTCTTATAAATTTCAAATAATACTTTTCAATTTAAGACAAAATCCAAAACTTTAGGGTTTCGGAACCTATAAAAGTCGAAACTAGGGTTTTCAAATTAAGCCAATTTCATGAAATTAAATTAGACTAACAAACCCTAATTTTATATGTTCCTATATTTAGGGTTTGAAGATTAGCGACTTACCGATAAACTAATAGCTAAGGAATACCAGGTAAGTGGAGATCCCCACTACAATACATAAATTTATATGTGCATGAATTACATGGTTATGTGCTTGAATGACATGATTATATGCTTCTATGATTTTACGTGAATCCTTATGTGATTTATTTATTTGAATTAATTATTACCTGAAGTGGCATGACAAGCACTTCGGCATTATTCACGTACGCATTATCACGTGCATACACGAGTTACAAGACACGAGCAGAAGTCAAATATGATTGCTTAAACACGATAAAAGCTTGCATTTAATGGCTCTTCTATGCTACCATGGTGATTTTATGTCACCGATTTCAAGGCATGACATGACATGTCTCAAGGCAAGGGCATGCATGTGGCGGAAGGTTGCGACCTGGAAGATGCACCCTGAGGAAACAAACGGCACCAAAGTATAATTGGTGTCAGCAACCTCAGAGTCTTCCATTGTGACCGTCCGTGGGATCGATAAACTACATTGGGATTGAAAAGGCGCCTTAGGATTAGCCTCTCAGTGGAAGTATCGTCCGCGTGGCGTATGAAACCACCTTGGGGTGGAAAAGGCGCCCTAGGTTAGCCTCCCATGAGTGGGTATTGCCACTTACATATTTATTTACCCTTAATGTGTTTGAGCTCCATGATGGTGCATAGCAAGATAAGCCATGGGCCCTATAAGACATGACACGAACTACAATATAAGACAGGACACGAATTTCATGACATGAATACAAGACATGAATTTCAAGACACGAACTACATGATACGATTATGGAGCATTGGCGCTGATGCCTTTGCATTTTAGGACACGTGCATTGCAAGGTTTCCACTTACTGAGCTTTATAAGCTCATTCCACGTTTTTATGTGTTGTAGCTACGATAGAGTCGGACGTTGAGAAACGTCACGACTACGTTGGGCTGACGGCGGTACTCCAGGGTCTTTTGAGGGCGATGCTGTACATGGTATGACGACCTGTGGAGCGATGTTAGAAAGTTTAGATAGGATAGATATTTTGGGACTCTTTTGCCTTTGTATATTTATGACGATGTAGCTACGTTTTTGTCGTAATATCATATTTTAGGAAAAGTTTTTTGTTAGACGGGTCTCCCGCGACTTACGTTGCGAAAATCCGCCACTAAATATGATTAGAAAGTCAGGGTCGCCACAGTACAACATACATATATTGTAGTACCAACATATAGATGTCCATGGTACCATATCGTAAGCAAGTATAGTACCATACGTAGGTTACTTGTAGTATCTTTTTCGTACCATGTGTAACTATCGAGACTCATACCCTAAAAATGCTTGTAGTACCAATATATAGATGTTTGTAGTACCAATATATAGATGTTCGTAATACTATAACATATGCTAGTGTATTACCATGCATAGGTTACTTGTAGTATCATTTTCGTATCACGTTTTAATTATCGAAAATACGTAGATTATTGTGCAAATAAGGCATGCGAACTTCCAAAATACGTCACATAATAGAATAACACACGGTAACATAAAATATAGACACTAACTTTCAATCGATCAAAAATCTTGACTATGTCGTAAGATCTTCTTACTAGTATCATAATAAGTAGAAAAGAAATTTGGGATTTAACGTAATAATCCATAATTCTAAATATTAACCACCAATATCGATGCCAAATCATCAGTAAAGTATTTATAACTATGGAACATAGTCATGGACCAAAAATAATTCGGACGGCATCGAAAAATTCCTACCCCATTTTCTTGTACCAACTATAGACTTTGTGATACCATATCGTAAGCTAGCGTAGTACCGTCCGTTGGTTACTTGTATTATCTTTTCGCACCAGGTGAAACTATCGACACTCCTACCCTAAAAATTGCTTGTAGTAGCAATATACAGATTTTTGAAGTACCAACATATAAATGTTCGTAGTACCATAACATGTGCTAGTGTAGTACCATTCGTGGGTTACTTGAAGTATCATTTTCGTACGACGTTTTTAATTATCGAAAACACGTAGAGATTGTGCAAATAAGGCATGTGAACTTCCAAAATACGTAACACAATAGAATTAAACACACGGTAACATAAAATATAGACACTAACTTTCAATCTATCAAAAATCTTGACTATGTAGTAAGATGTTCTTACTAGTATCAAAATAAGTAGAAAAGAAAGTTGGGGTTTCAACGTAAATAATCTCTAATTCTAAATATTAACCAACCAATATTGATACCAAATCATCACTAAAGTATTTAGAACTATGTTAAATAGTCCTAGAGAAAAAATAATTCGGACGGCGTCGAAAAATTCCTACCCAAATTTGTAGTACCAACACACATATGTTTGTACATATAGGATGTTTGTGGTACCGTATCGAGAGGTACTTTAGTACCATACGTACGTTGCTTGTAGTATCTTTCCGTACCATAACATATGCTGGTGTAGTACAATGCGTAGGTTTTACTTGTAGTATCATTTTCGTACCATGTTTTTATTATCGAAACACATAGATTATTGTGCAAATAAGGCATGCAAACTTCCAAAATAAGTCACATAATAGAATTAAACACACGATAACATAAAATATAAACACTAACTTTTGATCGATAAAAAACCTTGACTATGTAGTAAGATCTCTTACTAGTATCATAATAAGTAGAAAAGAAATTGGGATTTTAACGTAATAATCCATAATTCTAAATATTAACCCACCAATACCAATTCATCAGTAAAGTATTTATTACTATGGAGCATAGTCACGGACCAAAAATAATTCGGACGGCGTCGAATATTCCTGCCCAAATTTGTAGTACCAACGTACATATATTTGCAATACCAACATATAGACGTTTGTGGTACCATATCGTAAGCTACTGTAGTACCATACATTGGTTACTTGTATCTTTCCGCACCATGTGAAACTATCGAGACTCCTACCCTAAAAGTGCTTGTAGTACCAATATACGGATTTTATAGTACCAATATATAAATGTTCGTAGTACCATAACATGTGCTAGTGTAGTACCATGCCTGTGTTACTTGTAGTATCATTTTCGTACCACGTTTTTAATTATCGAAAACACGTAGATTATTGTGCAAATAAGGCATGTGAACTTCCAAATTACATCACATAATAAATTAAACACACGGTAACATACAATATAGACACTAACTTTCATCGATCAAAAATCTTGACTATGTAGTAAGATGTTCTTACTAGTATCATAATAAGTAGAAAAGAAAGTTGGGTTTCAACGTAATAATTCACTAATCTAAATATTAACCCGCAAATATTGAATCAAATCATTAGTAAAGAATTTATAACTACGGTAACAGTCACGGACCAAAAATAACTCGGACGGCGTCGAAAAATTCCTACCCAAATTTGTAGTATCAATATACATATGTTCGTAGTACCAAAGATAGATGTTCGAGGTACCACATCGTTAGCTAATGTAGTACCATAAGTCGGTTACTTGTAGTATCTTTCCGTACCATTAACTATCGAAACTCCTACCCTAACTTATAGTACCAGTACACATATATTTGTAGTACTAATATGTAGGTTTTAGTAACCACCATGTTCTTACCAACCTTCACCAAATTCTCTAACCTCGGCTTATCTGATTCCTTGTCTCAATTGAAGCCCCTACCAAGA
Organism: Craterostigma plantagineum; assembly: GCA_027422505.1. Classification (NCBI taxonomy): domain Eukaryota; kingdom Viridiplantae; phylum Streptophyta; class Magnoliopsida; order Lamiales; family Linderniaceae; genus Craterostigma; species Craterostigma plantagineum. Next base: position 26,335 of record JAPQWV010004594.1, read on the forward strand.
ACTCACCATTATTGCCCCGCGAAGGTGACCCCAATTTCAGAAAAGCATCAATCCTCTCCACATCACCAACAATCACACCATTCTTCGTCGTCGATTTCCATATTTTCGCACTAACGGCACTAATTCGAGCTTTCCTTGGCCAAATAACACGACGCGTCCTCAAATCTGTAGTCTATAGGAATGTAGAGGATGATTTAGAGTTTGGAAAAGAAACGATTCGTTTTAGATTGATGGTTAAAGAAGAAAAGAGTTAAAAAGATAATAATTGAGGGGTAAGAATCGTCATGGGGTAGTGGATGTAAGATTGTTTTGAAATAGGGTGTTTGATAAAAATAAGTGGGAATGGGGAGTTAGTTGATAAAAAGTTTAGGAATGGGGATTTTTTGAGGTTGCCCCTTTCAATGCACTCCTCCTTTATTTATTTTTACTTATTTTTTTATTACTTTTATTTTTACCTTTTTGTTCGAGCTCGAGCTCGACAAGCAATCGAACTCACGAGCCAAGCTGGAGCTTAGCTGTTAACTATCGAGTTAGAAGTGAATTATGAAGCTCGTCAGCTCTATACAAGCTCGGGTCTGGAAACGAGCCACGGCGGTTCAGAAGGGCGAGATACTGATGCTATGGAGGGTGAATTGTAGTGCCATTTCTTTATATTAATATCCTTTCAAAATTTTCATCTTTGTTTGATTTATTTATGTATTTTACATATTTTCTATTACTACTTTTAATTAAACAAAATTAACTTTTATCTTTAGGATTTATTTTCAGTTTACTTATATATATTTCAACTTTTAAGCTTTTATTTCAACTTATTTATCCTTTCTTATGTATTTTATATTTTTTTAAAGTATTTATGTTGTATATATATAGTTAATTATTAAACTGAAATAATTTATTTTTCTATCTTTTATCTGTACAACTGGTTACATGTCGTCTATTTGGGATTTTTCGGGGAAGATTTGACAATAGTTGGGATTTTCGGGGAAGATATGCCAATAGTTGGGATTTTATTTTGAAGGAATAATTCATAGGTGGGATTAATAATAACAAAATGTCGATAGGTGGGATTGTTAGGTTCAATTTTTCCTAATTAATGTTAGATTAATTGTTTTACTCGAATTAGTTGTGGTCTATCTGGGTACCCTATACACGACCAATTGGTTTTAAGAAGAAACCATCAGCTTATACCGAGCACCCCTTCTCCGTGTGGCGCATGTGCGTGGTCCTCGATGACGGATAAATTATCGGAGGCCCAACCCAAATTTCTACACAACACTGCTCATATCCATTTATGGGGCAGGGAATCTTACATTGCCCTGCTGAGATTTTGCATCATGAACGAAGCGATAATCGAATTCGCTCGAAGAAATCCCATCACTTGAAGACTTTACTATCATTGTCCGATAAACCTTCTCCATGTCCTCGAAATAAGGCCAACTCTTCTGCGTTTTTACGTCCCCCATGCTTTCCTGCCAAAAGCGAGAACGTAATCATTAAGTCGCTAAGATTTCATTACAGCGCTGTATTAAAGACAATAATTTTACTTAAACGAACCTCGTTTTTCTGAACTAGGGATGCCCATAGAGATGTACACTGCCCGGGGCTTCTAGAAACTCCTTCCACCAAAAGGTTCGAAGATATCTTTTCCCAAGAGAGCCATTCGACCCTTTAAGACTTGGAATATGACTGTTGAGCTCCACTCTCATGCGAATGAGCTTCTTCACGTCCTCGGCTTCCATTTGTTCCTCTTTGCAGCGTTCGAAGATTTACGCTTTGCGCTTTTTTCCCAGAATCTACGCCTATTTCGGCATCACCACCTTCTTCATCGCCTTCTGATACCGACTCTTCACTCGGTGAATCCTCGGGTGATTCAAATCGACGATGCGACTTCATCTATTTGAACCCTCTGTCCTTGATTATCATCTATGTTGCTCCGAAAAAAACGAAAGATCAGCTTAAGTTTAGGCAAAAATCGCCTTAGAGTCAACTTCTCTGATTT
>JAPQWV010004595.1:0-28314 GCA_027422505.1 Craterostigma plantagineum
GAACCGAACCGTAAAGAACCGAACCGAAAAGACCGGAACCGAAAAAAACCAACCGAACCGAATAGTAAAAAAACCGAACCGAACCAAATTAAAATGGTTCGGATATCGGATTAAGCATACGTAAACCGAAAAAACCGAAAAAACCGAACTAAAATTATCATACTAACATTAAAAATAGGAAAATAAAAAATCATTTGTTTTTCTCCCATAACGTAAACAACACAATAAATATATTTCATTGGTATACTTTTTTCCATTTTTAGGTGAATGTTTTCCTCACCAATCAAATAGTATTTTTCTCCCAAATAATTTATAGTATCTTCAAATGAATGTTTTTATATTTTGGTTTGATTTTGTTCCATTTTCATGTTGTTTTTTTTCGTACCTTTGAATATTTTGCTACATGTCACGTTCCATAAATCTTCTTTGTTTTTTAGTAACCATAAATTGTTTTATTGTATTTTCAGCTTATAATATTTTTTTTGGTGATTTTAAATTCCTAACCGAAAAATCGAACCGAAAAAACCGAACCGAATTATAAAAAAACCGAACCGAACCAAATTAAAAACGGTTCGGATATCGGATTAAGCATAACGTAAAACCGAAAACCGAAAAAACCGAACCGAAACTTGAGAAACCCGAACCGAACCGACCGATGAACACCCCTAATTAATAAGATAATAAATATATATATAAGAAAAAAAAGGAAAGGCAAAAAAAAAAAAAAAGGCCTCATACTCTCATAATCTTACTTCAAAAGAATTCCCCTGTCTTCCAAAGATAAATTTGAAGACGAATCTCAAGCCTACAAGAGTTCAAGAATTCCAAAAGGTGTGACAACCGTACACTATCACGAAGATGATCTCAACCAACCTGCTCCAACTCGCTGATCAAGCAGCACTCATCAAATTGACGGATGCATGGATTATAAGTTCCCATGGTTCAGTCAGACCAAACTGAACCTAACCCCGGAACGTAGCCGAGTGTTAGTGACGATTTCAAGTTCATAAAAGCCATATTGGAAATTCTTGATAAGACCGAAGAGCCGAAGATACAAAATTTCCTTGTCACCAATTACTCGGACCAACCCCCATAGGTATACAGGTGCTAGTTTTTATTAGCCCCGGGTAGAAGTCGCCGCATTAGGTCCAACGGCGCATGCACAACCAAGCCTTACCCACTCATCGTCTCCCAACAGACCGATGTTTCACTAAATCACGGGGAGCCGCATAATCTATCACTGCTTCACTTGGAAGCAGGAGATATTGAACTAAGTGGTAGTCAGCCCCACACCACTGAATTTTATTGATCACATCGAGTCTAGTGTGGTCCTCACCATCCAATATTTTTATATCTTTTTATACATTTTTTTTTCTTATCTGGACTTTGTGACCAGATCAGAACTTTCGTAGACATGTCCTACTAAGACATGCTTCGATGATCGGAAGGAAGTCCTGCAGTTGCAACATCAAAACAACAACGTTTCAGGCCATCGCTATGAGCTACGCTCCTAGATTGATGTTAACGGGACGCCTATGGGGCCCCGGTTTATAAAGCCCTGTTATCACAGGCCACGTCTCAGAGTTTAACTCTGAAGTCGTGTCGACGGATTGCCTTTGTGGCTCTGTCAGGTTATTACCCAACCTGAGTACCCACCAATTCCGCCGTGCATACTGCTCTGAAGCTGGGCTCTCGTGCTCTTTTGAGGGACAATCTGAAGGGGCCCAGACACATTTTCGGAAAATACACACTACGTACACCTTCTTTTTGTCACGACGGCGCGATCTTCTTGCCAAATACGTGGCCCCATTTTGACTCATCGCATGACGATCTCCCCAGCTCGATCTTCATGAGGGGGAGGAGTTCTAAAGCAAAATGGAAGCAACACCACGACGAAAGTGCAATATAGATCAGAAAATGCTAAATCTCAAGCGTCGTCAAAGAATCAAGCGAAGACCATAGAGTCCAACGATTGAAGTTTTTCGCCTCATGTACTCCTACTCTCCGATTTTAAAGAAGCACCCCAATCACAACGCAAGGTTGAACAAATGTAGGGGGAGTTGAGCTACAATAGAACGGAGATATCAGACTCAAATGACAAGACACGGGCAACAACTTAAGCATGGACTTCAAGAATCAAAGCTGCCGACTTGTGTACAGCTCTTCGAGTTTAAAAAACTCTCAATCCCCACCAAGGTTGAACAAATGTAGGGGGAGTCGCGACAATTGAAGGGAGAGCTGGAACACGAGAAGAGAAGATCAGAACACGGTGAGCTTTGATCTCCTAAAGAAGAGGTCACAAGACAAGATAAAGGAGGAAGGTGAATGAAGAAGAACATGCATGCAAATGCTTTCCGCGTACACAACTCCGATACGTGTTTCTTCGAGGACTCAGGACGATTACAATGCGAAGATAACCAGCGTTGAATTGCAAATTGAACACAAAGGGGAGATTGTTAGGAAATAATTATTGTGGTTCAATTAGTTATGTTATCTTAGCTTTGTAATTTATATTAAGTTAGGACCAGATTATAAATATACCTAACATGTGGGTATATTAGTTTATTGGCCCAATAGCCCATTAGGGCTTATGTATAAATACCCTAAACAATGCTTTGTTTAGGGTTGATGATTCTAATTGAGTTGACGACTTTTCTGAACTCGCGCGCTCTCTCGTTCCAATTCAACAATCTCGTCTATCGGTATTACTTCTTTATTGCTTCCGTTATTCATCGTATCAGGTAATACTAATCCTATGAATCAGATCAGGTTAGATAAATCGGCCTAACATATTTTGTTTCGTTTATCCTTTTACGCGATTTACTTTAATACACAATAGAAGAATAAAATTTATGAACCCATTGGAATGTTGTGGTAGAAAACGGTTGTTATTTTTAATTGCTTTATTCTTCTACCAAACGAGAAATAACTCGAGTTTGAATTTAAACACATTGACAAAATACAATACATATGACTTCACCTTGTCAAATTAAAATTTTATACCTGCAGCTATAATATAATAAATCAAGTGGTGACTTGTGAGAAAAAAAGAGAAAACATATAAACATACAAGCAAAGATCTTACATTATCACAAGATCTCCATTATAAATACCCTTGCTCGCTCTTCTATCTATCGATCCTCTGACCTCTCAAAGCTCTCACTGTTCATTTCTCTCACAAATAATATAATTCAAAAGAGAAAACAATAACTCGTATCATCGTCGATCTTTACCAAACCAACAACGCATTCCCACTTTTCCATCTGCAAAATTACTTTTTCCCTGCTAAAAAAAAAATGTCTTCGACGGTAGTCTGCAGAGGTTTCATGTCATGTTTAGAACCCCAGCAAATGAAAAGAACAACCCTCAAGCTCAAAGTACAACTCCATCGTCAAAACCCTGAAACTGATGATGATTCTTGCAATAAAAAGGACAAGAAAATTATGATTCCTAGCAATGTTATGAAACGCCCAAAACTGAGCCAAGAGTCACTTCAGCTGTGCACTGAAAACCTCGGAAGTGAGAGTGGATCAGACACTATAACGACGGCGACGTTCGCCGCCGATATAAATCAAGAACATCAACCATCTAATAAATTCCCAGCAGAAAGCGTGAAATTGCAGAAGTGCCCTCGTGACAGGGCAGTTGCAGGCAAGAAGAACGGCGGCGCCTTTCCCCCGCCTCTGACTACGATGAGCGGCGCGTGTTCTTTGCAGGTGAGGAGGCGCGTGGAGCACGGAAGGCTTGTGATTGAGGCCGTGGAGAGGGTTTCTTCCGTGGGCGGCGTTCTTCAGGCGGAGAGGAGCGGTGGAAGGCTGAGGCTGAGCTTTCTGAGCACGGCGGCTGAGGACGGCGACGGTGCGGCGGAGGTGGCGGGGGACGAGGGCGGAGAGGTTAGTGATGAGAAAGAGTTCGAAGGAGTTGAGCATCGATGGGTTAAGCGGTCCAAGGAAGGTGGGCATGGCGGCGACGGCGGTGATGAGAGGAGAGAGGGTAAAAATTGGAATATTAAGCCTGCACTTTGGGTGGTCACTTCTTGATTAATTTGATTAATCTATTTCTTATTTTTTTTTATTTTGTATCTATGTTTTTATATGTTCCTTTCCACCTTATTTATCGATGTGTTTTGTTATCTTACTATTATTATTTTTTCCAATCCACGACAACCTTATTACACCATTATATTCTGTGTATCTACACTTAAATTCCAAAAATAAAAAAATTTAATCCCTTGATAAATTTTATATAGGTACTTAGGCTGTTTTACTTACCATACCGTTTTACGAAGTATAAAAAAGCCCAAGTTAAAATGTGAGATAATTAATCTTGTACATTAATAATTATATCTTGTTTAGTTTTCTAACATAAAAAAAATGTTATCTCTATATTATTTGTAAATTTAAAAAGTAGCCTTTATTTCATCAATAATATAGTTTTATAAAATAATTATTCTTATGAATATCGAAAATATTTGGATATGATGTAATTTAATCGTAATGAATTTAATTAATAAATTAGTGTTGTTTATTTTTTTTACCATATAAATTAGATGAAATAAAAATGAATTTATGATTCCGGCCGGTCTCCCTTGTGATCGACAGGGTCTAATGTTGTGTGCTATTGTTGGAGTCATTACGTACTTTTTTCAATGTATTATGTACACAATACGTTGCTATGGTACATAAATTTCTTAGATGATGTACCTTCAGCCAATCAGATATTTATATGTGAAAATTTTATTCTACGAGGCCTTACATATAAAAAATTTCTGATACGAGACTAATCTGACATTTTCTTTTGTACTTTTGGGTATTTTAAGTGTAACATTCCATATATTCTAACCAAATGTCTACCCGATAAGAAAATAGAGGTAAAATTTAAATTTGGATAATACATAGTGTTTTTAACATTTGGGATCGCTACATTATGAGTCATACATCAGAATGAATTTTAAGTTTCAATCTTGTTTTTTATGAAATAAATCGTAAAACCATCTGAAATTATTTTCCCTTCATTTTTCAGAAAATACATACGGTAACTACTGTTGAGTTGATATCGACTGCAGTTGCGAGCTTTATGATTCGACTAGTTCAGATATTATCAAATTATTTAATTTAAAATTATACTAAATCGAACAGTTTCAAGTTGACATGTACGGAGATAAGCTTATTCGATTACATATTACAGTTTACACCCGCTGCATATATTGAAAGAAGTGCTCATTCAATAATTGTAAGACTAAGAAATGAGGAATGGGTCGTGTGAGCTGTTCATCACACATGGGCGGATCCAGGAATGTTTGACCGGGGGGCCGTAGGCCCGTAGTATAAAATGTATATATTAGCGACAGAGTTAAAACTAAAGTTTCAGTTGCTCTTTTTTGCATTAAGTCACATGTCGGGTGAAAACTTTAGGGAGCCAACATGCCATCGTGGAATTCGATTCTCCATTCGTACACTTCTCTCTCGGCTCAGTTACCTCTGGTTATGATGTTGAAGAAGTTGAGCAAAGCAAGGAAGATGTGGGACAAAGCAATAAATTAATGAGGCAGCAAGTAATCCTTTTCGGGTCTATGTTAGGCGCAAAAGCAGAAAGCAAGTTACCTAACTACAACTCTGTTCCATGCAGCAAGTACAATTCCCTAAAAGATGGAATGTTTCGTGGAGTACATCAAGCATTCATTAGATATTTGCATTATATAAGTCAATGTTAGGGACAATGTCTTTTAATGTATTAAGTGAGTGAGAGTATGTAGGTATAAGGTGTTAAAGGTCATGAGCTAGTAGAGTACTACATAATCATTGCACCCTTGTAACGGGTAGGGCATCAAAACCAAGTTCATTAAGAAATACCAGTAAGCGTCAAGGAACCAGCCATGTTTCATTCTCTATTCAAGTTAACGATTTTAGTTCATCAATTTGGTCCGACATGTCGGATCCGGCACCGTTAGGCTGTTTGTTTAACTACCCAAACCAACTACTTCTTATTTTCCACCAAAATTAAGGCCACTATTCATCTAGAGGGTACTGTTCATCCGTGTTCACTGTCCTTAGCCGCGTCACTATCCATCCTTAAAAAAAATCCAATAATGGTGGAAACACGTGAGACCACATCAAGCGCCAAATTACAAGCTCTTGAAGAAAATATGAGCGTTATGGACGAAGAACAAATTCAAATGAAGATTTAGCATCGCCATCAAGCATCAAATGGCCGAGATATTACGGGTCCTCTCACAATAGTCTACAGCCAATTCTGGAGATAATACCAGAGTTTTGTAGAGTTCGACGCCACCGATTAGCAAAATGGTGGGATCGACAGGTGTTGCAGGAACCACAAGCAGTTTATCTCTACCTACTTTCGACGGAACCGACCCACATGGATGGATCGCTCGGATAGAACAATTATTTGAATTCATACCACCTCAGAAGACCAACGAGTTCAGCTTGTATTAGTGGCGATGGAGGGTTTGGCACTCAACTGGTTTCGTTGGCTTCAACGTCGCAAACCTAGATTTGCGTGGCAACAATTTACCCAGGCACTTATTGATCGTTTCGATGTAAGGTCGAAGGGAGTCCGTATGAGTTTTTTGGCAGCAATTAAACAAATGGGTCCTATTGTAGATTATATCGATCTATTTATTCAACTTTCAAACCAAGTGACAAGTCTTGCCGAGGAGCATTACCTGGTACTTCATCAATGGCCTTAAAGAAGATATACGATGCGATACTTCGAATTTTGGACCCGGGAACGTTAGAAGTAGCTATGCAGATGGCGCAAAATATCGAAAGAAAGTATCAACGATAACTTGTAACATTGGAAAACGGTCTAGTTATTCCGGAAGTAGAGGTTCATCATCGACATTTCGGGTTCCATCAATGATGCAGTCCCCAACAGCCCCAGTTATTATAATTTCCCATGGAATTTCTGCACTTAAGCCATTTCAATCGGCACAGTCAACGGCCAGAACCCCATTTCGACGTTTACCGCAGAAAGAATATGAAGATCTTAGTCAGCGGGTATTGTGTTTTCGTTGTCGCTAACCATACCACTTGCTTCATGACTACCCAACGAAACAACTTTGTGTGTTGCGAATGGAGGACGAAGACCCGCCAATGCTGAATTGGAAGAGATGTTGATAGAAATGGGAAACGAAGGGATGCTAACCCAGAAGAGGAGAAACCAAATGAGGTGTTGCTTTATCATTATGTTCAACGGCAGGCTTATTCGGTCCTCAAACAATGCGGGTTAGAGGCAGAATTGTAAACAAAGAAATTACTATACTAGTGGATAGCGGTGCAAGTCACAACTTCGTTTCACAAAAACTAGTGAACGAATGGAACTTGCCGAATGACCCAAATAAGTTTGGGGTCCTACTAGGAGATGGCCGTCGAGCAGAATCGATGGGTGTGTGCCGTAATTGGATCATCCAGCTACAACATTTCGAACTACGTGCAGATTGTTATGTTTTTCCTTTGGGAAGCGTAGACGTAATCCTCGGAATTGCTTGGCTAGAAACACTGGGAGACGTACGAGTTAACTGGGCTAGGACGACCATGTTATTCGAGAGTGACGGCAAATCAGTGCAGATTAAGGTGACCCATCCTTGTGCAGGACTAGGGTGGGAATCCGCTCGCTTATTCATATCGAAGAAACAGAGTTTTGGTCTGCTGTTTTCGAGCACCGACACGACGTGACAACAAGAGTGAAACGATTGAGGATAAAGAGAAACAAAATGCCTTGGATGCAGTGCTCGATGTTCTTTCATCGGTATTCGGAGATCCTGATACGTTACCACCTAGTCGACCCACAGACCATCGAATTGAATTGACTAAATATGCCGGCCCCGTCTCAGTACGCCCATACCGTTGTGACCATACCCAAAAAGACAAGATTGAAAGATTAGTCAAGGACATGCTATGTTAGCTGGAATAATTCGGCCAAGCGCAAGAACATTTTTGCGTCCTGTATTGTTGGTGAAGAAGAAAGATGGAAGCTGGCGATTTTGCGTAGATTACTGCAAATGGAACAAAGTTACAATTCCGGATAATACCCGATACCGGTGATACAAGAGATGTTGGATGAACTATTTGGAGCGAATGTGTTTTCAAAACTCGATTTACGCTCGGGCTATCATCAGATCAGAGTCGTGCCAACCGACGTCCCAAAAATAGCTTTTCGTACTCACAATGGACACTATGAGTTCCTCGTAATGCCGTTTGAATTGACAAACGCCACAGCAATATTTCAATCAACCATGAAAGATTTTCGGCCTCTTTTACGTAAGTATGTTTTGGTTTTTTCTCACGATATCTTAATATATAGTAAGTCGTGGGCAGACCATTTGGAGCATCTAACAAATGTGTTGGAAATTTTGTAACAACCATTTTTTGGCAAATCGTAAGAAATGTGCATTTGCTTGTGAACAAGTAGAGTACTTGGGACACGTGATATCTCACAAAGGGGTGGCAATGGACCCAACTAAAGTCACTACGGTGGTCAATTGGCTGAGGCCTAAGTCCGTGAAAGAGGTGCGTTGGTTTTTAGGGTTGTCATGATACTACCGCAGGTTCGTGCAAAATTATGGGCTAATCGCCCGACCTTTGACTCAACTGTTGAAAAAGGAATCGGTGGATCAGTTTTGATGGACTTCTACGGCAGAGTCCGCCTTTCAAACGTTGAAGGACTCTTTGACGTCTGCCCGATTTTAGCATTGCCAGACTCCATCAAAATATTTGTTATTGAGTGTGATGCTCAGGTACAGGGATTGGCGCTGTGCTCATGGAAGAGGGACGACCAATCGCATATTTCAGCAAAGCCTTAGCTGAAAGTACATGTATTAAGTCGGCGTATGAACGGGAGTTGATGGGATTGGTCTTAGCTGTGCATCGACCATACTTGATGGGTCGACAAATTTATTGTTCGGACAGACCATCATAGTTTGAAGTATCTACTAAATCAGAGGATCGTGACCCCGTTGCAGCAAGTGTGGGTGGCCAAGTTGATGGGATCAAATCCAGCCGCTGATGCACTCTCTCGTCGGGCAGAAAGCGATGGAGAGTTGGCTGCCATTAGCGGGCCATTATGGACATCTTTAACAACGTAGTTAAGGAACAGCGACATGATCCATGCATCTAGGCAATCATAACTGAGATACAACACGAAAGGAAGAGTCATCCCATTTTGCCATAGTAGATGGGAAGCTTTTTCATAAAAGACGTTTGGTTTTGCCTACCTCTTCTGCATGGATTCCAACATTGATACATGAATTTCATGATACGCCAAAAGGTTGCCATGCAAGGGTACTCCGAACATATCGACGGATTGCAACAAGTGTATATTGGTGTGACATGTATCGTGATATTAAGGAATATGTGAATAATTGCTTAATTTGTCAGAAATCCAAGTATGAAGCACAGCGTCCCGCTGGTTGTTACAACCACTACCGATCCCGCAGAAGATATGGGAAGACATCTCGTTGGATTTCATAACTGGATTGCCAACATCTCAAGGTTACACGAGTATTTTGGTCGTTGTCGATTGACTATCAAAATATGCCCATTTCCTAACGATGGGCGTTCCAATTACAGCGAGAGGTTTGGCTGAAAAATTTGTTAAAGAAATTGTTCGATTGCATGGGGTGCCGAAAACTGTTGTAAGTGATCGAGATCATATTTATGAGTGCTTTTTGGTGAGAATTGTTTAAATTTCAGGGAACATGGTTGAAGCGAAAATGGGCTGGGTGGTTATCATGGGCTGAATATTGGTACAACACGTCGTTCCAGACTGCTGCAGAACTAACTCCATTTGAGGTGGTTTATGGATGCAACCTCCAACTCTCCAGCGATTTATTCTCGGGGAATGCAAGGTTAATCGGTAGCTGAGGTGCTAGAGTGTAGAGATAAGGTAATTCAACAGTTACGTCGAACCTGGAGAGGCACAACAATGCATGGTCCAATATGCAAATAACATAGACATGACGTAGAATTTCAAGCTGGGGATAAGTATTTCTTAAAGTTCGGCCCCCGTCGACAACTTCGATGCGTCCCTTTCTTATAACAAGATTGCGGCTAAATATTATGCCCTTTTTCGGGTTTTGAAGCGAATAGGATCGACAGCATATGAGTTGGCGTTTGCCTTTTTCTTCTCGTATTCATCTGGTGTTCCACGTGGTCCCAGTTGAAACCAGTAATCGGAACTCATCCTGTCGAGACTACGTTCCAAGAAGTTTGGTGAAGTAATATAAGTAATAATCTTTTGAGAGCCCGAAGAAATTTTATAGTCCCGCATTCCTACAAAGTGATTCCCCGCAAGATACCCGGAAGTCTGCTTTTTGGCAAGGTAAGCCAAGAGAAGAGGCGACTTGGATCGAAGTGGTCAGACTTAACGCAACAATTTCCACAATTCAGCCTGGGGACAAGGCTGTTCTCGAGAGGCGACAAGTTGATGTGGAAGAAGTTTCAGCAAAGCAAAGAAGATGTGGGACGAAGCAATAATTAAATGAGGAGCAAGTAATCCTTTTCGGGTCTATGTTAGGCGCAAAAGCAGCAAGTTACAGCTCTGTTCCATGCAGCAAGTACAATTCCCTAATAGATGGAATGTTTCGTGGAGTACATCAAGCATTCATTAGATATTTGCATTATATAAGTTAATGGCACGGACAATGTCTTTTAATGTATCCAGTGAATGAGAGTATGTAGGTACAAGGTGTTAAAGGTCATGAGTTTGTAGAGTACTATATAATCATTGCAACCTTGTAACGGGGAGGGCATCAAAACCAAGTTCATTAAGAATACCAGTAAGAGTCAAGGAACAGCCTTGTTTCATTCTCTATTCAAGTTAACGATTTATCGTTCATCAGGTTAGATAACATGTTATTGCGAAATGATAATTTGATTATTAAATGATAAAACCTAGGGATTGTGTAATACTGGATTTTTATATATTTACCATCAACATGACAAGGTGATTACGTTGAGTTTTTAATTTTTTTTATGGATGGTGGTGGGATTTGTAACCAATGCAATACCTCTTTGTCTGAGTTCTTTTGTCATGGAAAAAATAGTCCACATAAATGTTTAACCTAGTAAAAATATTTTTTCATTTATGTGTCGGCAATGTTGTAAAAATATTGTTGTGGTTAATTATACTAAGATTATTATTATTTTTTTCTGAAAGCAAGACCATTTTATTTATGATAGGTCGGCAGAAATCTAATTTGATAAGGCTTGTGTAGGTGGAGACGGTCCAAAATCCATATAACATTAAGGACTAAAAGTGGCACCTTGTAACATGAAAGACCAGAAACACCCATTCCACCAAACATTGAGGATTAAGAATATCGTTCGCCCTTTCGAATGAGAAGGGATAGCATATCGATATTTCCGCTCCCAGAATCTCCTCGAGTTAGGGGTGTTCAAATGTGGGCTAACCGACCGAACCGAACCGAAACCGAAGTTTCGTTTCGTACCGAATACCGAACCTAAATATTTCGGTTCGGTATTCGGTTTTCATTTTGATAACCGAAAATAATTCGGTTCGGTTTGGTTTTATAAATTCGATAAACCGAACCGAAAACCGAATTATTATTTTTTATTTTTCTATACATATATATTAGTATATAAAATATAATCATCATATATTATTATATATCCACCATAAGTTATAAAATATGAAAAATATTACTTGTATCAAATTTTATACAATATATATGATAATATATTTTTTATAATTTAAATCATATGACATATTAAATAAAATATGGAAATATTAGGTAAATTAAATTTTATACAATTCTATATATGATAGTATATTTTATAATATAAATCATGTTTATATATTACTTTCTATTTTTTTTAATTAAATTCAGTTTTTCGGTCGGTTAACCGAATCGAAAAAAATTCGGTAAAAACCTATTTCGGTTCGGTTTTCGGTTTATAAAATCCTCGAACCGAACTTTCGGTTAACCGAAAGTTCGGTTCGGTTCGGTTATAACCGAATGAAACACCCCTACCTCGAGTTATGAGAGCTACTTTTTTTCCCTGCAATTTAGTTGAAACATAATGAAGACAAGTGTTTTCTTTAAGCAGTATAATAAAATAACATTGTTTTTTTTTCTAACTTTTTTTTTTGTTTTCTTCAGGTGGACAGAGTGAGGTTCGTGTAATTCTGTTTTTCCTTTCCCCAAGCTTAGTGGGTAACTTTCTTTAATAATACATTCATAAAATAGATCTCCAAGCATTACATGTTCAAGGATCAAAGTACTGACTTTGAATTGCTTATGAATATATAGAAAGCTCTTTCTTTCTTCATTATTCCAGGTTGTCTGAAACATGGGCATGTGACTTCTGATAAATAACATTTTGCTAGATAGAGCTAATAATAACCAATAGCCATTCAATCTATGCAAGAAAAAAAAAAAAACGAAAAATAACTAATAATGCCAAGAGATTTAACATTGAACAAAAAAACATTACAGAACAACCTTTCCTTAGTAGTAATCAAACATTCTATCATACAAGAAAGAGAAAGAAGGTAGATAACTCTTTTGAGGCCTTCTCTACAACACATTATTCCCATGGAATTCATCAAATCAATAGCTGCTATACTACTAAAAATATCACAGAATATATATAAAAGATCATCAGAATCTTCTTTTTCTGGGCTGATCATGCGATGGATTGCCGTCAATGATGTAATCCATCTGAGGAACGTTCAACCCTTTTGTGCCATGATCATAATAAGGCCTGAGAAACTTATTTGCAGAAGCTGAAGATTTTCCTTGTCTATGATTATTATTTCTTCTTTGATGCGACGAAGAGCGTGGTATGAATACGCCTGTGCCTTTGCTGCTAAGATACGATGGTGCTTGCTGTAATGGATGTGGGAATGTGTTCGAAAATCTCTGAAGATTTTTCACCAAAATATATGTCAGAAAGCAAAGCCTGGGAAGTCCCATGTTCGTAATTAAGAGAGAATATAGTAATAATAAATAATACCTGTAGATTTGCAGCAGATGGATATTGTTGATGAGAATGAAGTGATGTGACTACGATTTCATCTTCGTCATCTTCATCGATCAGAAGTGAGATTTGCTTGCTTAGATCTGCAAAGAACAAATCATCCTCTAGCTCCAAAGCTGCTGCTTCCATGTCTATTGTATATTATGTTTATTTTTGAGTGAGCTAAGGTTGCAATAATAAGAGAGCTCAATCAAGTATATCTATGTTGATGATATTTATTTCTCTTACGCTTTTTTAGGAGGAATATAAACTGTTATGGGATGTCATATAAATAGAATAGGGGAAAAGGGGGACTCAGAACAGTACGAAGATTTAACACATGTACTTTCTTGATTGGTCAATCTTTCAAGACATCGCTGTCTCCTCTTCCTCTCCAACTAGATAGAATGATTTTAGAAAAAACAAATATAATGATAAAGAAAATGCAGATAGAATTCGATCGAATGGTAGGGTCCACCGAAGTCACTTGGCCATTCATTCTCTTTAATTAAGCCACAGAAAATGTTATATGTGATCTAAAGTGACTGTATACATGTGATATACGTAGATATGCACAAATTATTAAAGATTTAAAGGCCCACAGAAAAACTGGGGGAGATTAATCTGATAAACAGAGATAAGAGTTTCTATCTTGAGGACATAAACTTTGCTTGGCTGTGAATGCATAAGCACTCTTCCTCTCATCCACTTGATGATGTTTGATATGTAATTTCAGACAAAATAAACTGATAAATTTGTTTCCTAGATCTTGCAGTTGGTGTGGGGACTACAACATATGACTTGCCTATTCTATTACTATATATCTTTTTCATCTTTGTTTTCTTATTTTCGGTGGGACTAATTTTCTTGGCTCGTAATCGCAAGCTTACACAGATTACAATAATTAAATAGCTGAAGTATTTGACTTTTGTACGAGGAGCTATTCTTTCAGAAACTTTCTAACACCATCTTCAGTTTAGATTCAATAAAGGGAATAGCTTCTGTTCCTAATTACATAAAAAAATTTTTAATTTCATTTGCTCCATTGAAAAAATCTTGAGTGGATAAAACCAACCCTAGGCTACTCGCATTAGTGTCTTATCAGGCGAAAGCAACATTTAGAATCATGGTGAAATTCTGCTAAGATTTTGGATTTTTTTTTTTATCGAACTATGATTGTTGTTCCAAGGAGAACCATCAATACCCTTTTTGTCCTTGACTGCATATGCTCACACATTCATTGCAATTTGCATCAACACTATCCTTTAACATGGCTGGCACATATTATATTGTTGATTGAGAAACTAATCAGATTTTCGTCAACAAATTGGAAAAAAATAAAAATTGATGAAATATTTATTATGATTTATAGAATATTAAGATTATTTTATATATATTATGATTATTTTGATAATAATATAAGGAGAGAATCTAGAGGGAGGTTTATATAATTTTTATAATTTTGATGTATTTACAATGTAACTCAAAACACCTACTTATACTAAATTCATACACGAAAATACAATTTAGTCATCTATACAACTCATACAAAAGTACAATCTTTTTATACACCTCATCTTATCATAATTTCATGAGTCTGTAATATTTAAAAAACATCCACATTTAATCATACAATTTTGATGATTCATTGTGTGAATAATGATTTAATTTTGATGATTCAGTGAGATGAATCATGATTTAATTTTGATGATTATTGTGATGAATCATGATTTTTTCATAATACTCCCCTTTGGATGTTTTTGAAAGAATATGCTTTAGCTTGTTGCCTCATTAAAAACCTTACTGGGAAAACTACATGGGAAAAACTACAGTTAAGGGAAAGAGAGACCAACGTGTATTTACTCCCCCTGATGATGACATCATTTTAAATCTCTAGGTCTTCGAACGCCAATTCATATACTAACCTTCTGAAAATTATTGGGGGAAGTGCTTTTGTGAACAAATCTGCAAGATTTTCATTTGATCGTGTCGTCGGAAGTAATTTTCCGATAATAATCCACAAGTTTGTTGTATATGCTGAATAACCGATCGCAACCAGACACATTATCTGCTAGCTTCATGAATTGCTAGTATTTCAGCGTGATTAGATGAAGTGGCAATTAAACTTTGTTTAACTGCCGCCATGAAATAGCAGTTCCACCATACGTAAATAAATAACCGTTTGCAATCGTGTATCATGTGGGTCGGATAAGAATCCAGCATCCGCATAACCAATTAAATCTGCTGCATATCATTAGAGTGGAGCAATCCCATATCAGTTGTTCCTTGAATGTATTGAAATATTCGTTTAACTCCTTTCCAATGTATACGAGTCGGCGAAAAACTATATCTAGCCAATAAATTTACTACAAATGCTATATCAGATCGCGTATAACTCATAAGATATATTAGCGCTCCGATAGCGCTAAGATATGGTACTTCAGGACCAAGTAACTCTTCATTATTTTCACGTTGTCTGAACGGATCTTTATTCACGTCTAACGAACGGACAATCATCGGAGTATCCAGTGGATGAGCTTTGTCCATGTAAAACCTTTTCAACACCTTTTTCGTATAAGTTTCTTGATGTACAAATATCTCATTCTTTAAATATTCAATTTGCAGTCCGAGACAATATTTCATTTTTATCGAGATCTTTCATTTCAAACTCCTTTTCAAACAATTAACCGCTTTCGATAACTCTTCAGGAGTTCCGACTATATTAATGTCGTCGACATATACTGCTATAATGACAAACTCATTTTCACATCTCCTCATAGATATACAAGGGCAAATTTGATCATTTTTATAGCCCTCTTTCAATAAATATTCACTTAGGCGATTATACCACATATGTCCAGATTGCTTCAATCCATAAAGCGATTTATTTAACTTAATTGAGTACTCATCTCGCGGCCCTGAATTTTCAGGCAGCTGAAATCCTTCCGGAAGCTTCATATAAATGTCACTGTCAAGTGAGCCATATAGATAAGCAGTGACAACATTCATTAGATGCATATCGAGTCCTTCACGTACTGCCAGACTAATTGTATAACGAAAAGTAATTGCGTCCACCACAGGAGAATGCGTCTCCTCATAATCAATACCAGGTCCCTGTGAGAAACCTTGTGCGACAAGCCGTGCTTTATATCTTACAATTTCTCCATTTTCATTTCTCTTTCTAATAAAAACCCACTTAAATTCAACCGGCTTTACATTTTCTGGTATGCGGACTACAGGTCCGAAAACTTTTCATTTCTCAAGTAAATTTAATTCTGCGTCGATTGCATCTTTCCATTTTGGCCAATCTTTTCATTGTCTGCATCCGTTTAGAGACTGGTTCATGATCATCATTCTCATTTATCTCATTAATTTCATGTAGCGCTACGTTAAATGAGAATTTATCGTCAACGTTGAATTTATCTCGGTTCCATCTAATTCCATTCTGGGCATAATTGATTGAGATCTCTTCATTATCATTATTTTCAATTTCTTCAGGTACCTGAGTTTCATTATTATCATCATTTAAGCCCGTCGACTCTTCTCTAGTCAATAAATCCTCGATTGAACCATTCTTATTATTTGCTCCTTTTCTTTTCCGAGGATTTTTATCTTTGGAACCCGAGGGCCTATCATATTTTAGCTGTGGCTTAGGCTATATTATGTTCGGCAGGAACATCAATTTTTGCAGGAGCATTAACAGCTGGTATATGTGACTTAGTCACTCTCTTTGGGTCAGTAAAGCTGTCTGGCAATTGGTTCGCTAAGCTTTGTAAATGAATATCTTCTGAACTTTTAGTACACATTCTTTCGTTCGAGGATCATAATGATTTGGCGATAATTTATTCCAACTAATATTCCTTTCCATCTGTTTCTTTTCTCCCCCCTAATGTCGGAAAATTTGTTTCGTCAAAGTGACAATCGGCAAATCTAGCCATGAATAAATCTCCCGTTAAAGGTTCTAAATATTTTATTATCGATGGAGATTCAAATCCGACATATATTCCCAACCTCCTTTGAGTTCCCATCTTTGTGCGTTGTGGTGCCGCAACTGTAACATATACCACACATCCAAAAATTTTTAGATGGAAAATATCTAGTTCCTGACCATAAACCATTTGCAACGGGGAGATATCATGGTAACTTGTGGGCCTGATGCGAATTAGTGCTGCAGCATGTAATATCGCATGTCCCCAACACGACGAGGGAAGATTCGTTTTCATTAATAATGGTCTTGCAATTAATTGCAGGCGTTTAATTAATGATCCTGCAAGACCGTTTTGTGTATGAACATGTGGCACGGGATGTTCAACGTCAATTTCGATAGACATACAATAATCATTAAATGCCTTGGAGGTAATTCACCAGCATTATCAAGGCGTATTTTCTTTATCGGATAATCTGAAAATATGCTCTTAAACGAATCAACTAAGCAAGTAATCTCGCAAATGCCACGTTCCTCGTAGATAATAACATACATGGGACAATCTACTTGAAGCATCAATTAACATAATGAAATATTTAAATGGTCCATATGATGGATGTATCGGCCCACAAATATCACCATGTATACGTCCCAAAAATACAATAGATTCATTCTTTACTTTCATTTGTGATGGCCGAATAACTTCCGTTTAGAGCAAGCAGCACATGTTAATTCATTAGATTGAAAAATCCTCTGGCTCTTTATTAAATGTCCACGTGAATTTTTAATTATTCTCACATTATAGTTGAACCGGGATGGCTCAACGGTCATGCCAAACATTAATATACTGTCATCCGTAAACTTCTGGTTTACGATAGCATACGATTCAATTGTTCTCAAATATGTATAATATAACCCAGACTCGAATGAAGGTAATATTTCCACAATTCTTTTATCATTCGAAATTACATATGTGATGTATAAATGTTCAACACCTCCATTTATCGCTGTCTCAACATGATATCCATTATGTCGAATAGCTTTAAAGCTTATCATATTTCTTTGTGATTCAGGAGAATATAAGGCACTTTCAATAATCAATCTGGTTCCTCTGGATAATAAGATACTAGCTCTTCCGGAGCCTTTAATTATATTTATTCTACCCGATATTATGATAACACTAGCTTATTTCATATCGAGATGATCAAAGTATTTCTTATTCTTCAGAATCGTATGAGTTGTTGCACGGTCTGCAAGACATAATTATCCATTGCACATGCTCATATCCATAAGATAAATATCCTTTTCATATAACATATCATAATCATCAATATTTATTTAAGAAACAAAACGATATATTACAAGCACACATATAAGTTTAAACAACCTTAAACACATAAACACAATAGTAAAATATATAACATAGAACACATTATAGCACATCATTACTCATCTGCAGCCTCCAAATACGTATTAATTTTATCAACACCAGAAGTAGAGGCAATGTCACCTTGAACAAAATTTGTCTCAATCTTTTTTCCTCTTTTGAGCTTGTTGATATAACTCAACAAGATGCTTGGCCGTGCAACACGTTTTCGACCAATGGCCCAGACACCGCAACAATAGCATCGTTCATCGTTACCTTTTGTTCAATATGCCTCTTCTCATCTTTATTATCATAACTTTTCCTCTTCTGGGGAAGATTTCGATGACCACCACGATTGTTATGATAACCACTACGGAAGTGCTGATAACCATGGCCACATCCGCGACCGGCGATATCCGCCACGTCCACGTCCACGACCATTACCTCGGTTATTATCATTATTATTTCCTCTGACTGCATTCGCTTCAGTGAGCGCAACCGCACCGATTGGTCGGGATTCATAGTTTTTCATCAGCAAGTTCAGCTAACAATAAAACAAATATTAGTTCTGCATACCTTGTAAATTGTCTTTCACGATATTGTTGCTGTAACACTACATTCGACGGATAGAAAGTGGTGAATATTTTTTCGAGCTTATCATCATCGGTGATCGCTTCTCAACATAATTTCAATGTAGAAGTAATTCTATGAACTGCAAAGTTATATTCATTCACCGATTTAAAATCTTGTCGTAAATTTATCCACTCGTACCTTCCTCTCGGCAGGATAACAGTTGTCAGGTTTGTGTCGTTCTTTCAAACTTTTCCACAACTCAGCCGGATCCTTTCGTTTAAGTATTCAGTTTTCAGACTTTCATGAATGTGGTGACGAAGAAATATCAAGGCTTTTGCCTTATCCTGAGGAGTGGTGGATATTATTGTGCCACTGGCGTCGGTTGCGCCTACGTCCTGATTTGTTGTCGTTTTCGCAACGATAATGGTGTCACTAAACCTTTTGCTTTCAGGTAAATTTCGGCATCTAGTGCCCAAGATAAATAGTTCTTGCTGTTGATATCAAGTGCAACAAATTCGAGGCTTGCCAAGTTCGTCATATTACTATAAAGGCTTAATTATTTTTTTTGTTCCGTAACTTAGGGGTGTGGCATTATAGGGACCGCTAATTTAGGGTGTGGCATTATAGGGACAATAAGTTTTAAATCGTGCAATTTATAGCATTATACCTCATTTTTCCCTACATCACGTGCCACGCACGTGACCGATTTTTATACCGAAAAACTGACGTGGCGCCGTACCGATGACATGCTCATCTTTGCTAATTTTTGGGCGGACTAGTGACATGCCCGTTTTACAAAATGCCACGTCATTAAAATAATTCGACTTGGCGCAATGTCATAAATTAATTTAGAAAAAACAAAAAAATCTCTGTAAAATGGGCATGTCATCGGTCCGGCGCCACGTCGGACCTTCTGGTATAAAATCGGTCACGTGCGTGGCACGTGACGTATTTTGGGGAAAAACCAGGAAAATAAGTCACATGCGTGGCACGTGATGTATTTTGGGAAAAATCATGTATAATGTCTATAAATTGCACGGTTTTAAAACTTATGGTTCCTATAATGTCACACCCTAAATTAGTGGTCCCTATAAGGCCACATCCCCTATGTTACGGAACCAAAAAAATAAGCCTAATAAAATAAACAATAAAAAAAAAAAACACAACAAAATATTAAAAGAGATTTATAACTACTCTTCTTTAATATCCTCGTTAGTTTCTTCTTTAGTATCTTCTTTTGAAAAAATTTTATGAAAAACATTATCAACATCCAAATAAGTGCCCACGTAATAATAATACACATAAGCAAATGTTCTTCAAGCATCAGATAGAGCAACATCCTTCAAAATAAAATATATTTTAAAGACATTATTCTATAAAATTTAAAATCAAATAAGTTAATAGATAAAATTATAATATACGAATATATTCAAGAATGTAAATAAAAATTATTTTTAAACTATATTTGTAAAACTCGCTAGAAATATTTTCACATGCTACGACAGAGAATCAAAATCTGGATCTCATCACCTTTAAAAAAATGGGAAGTCGTATACCACAATTAAACGAACGATTGGTATAAAATAAAATTACGGTACCTCGACCAAATTGAAGAACTTCGAAAGACGTTGATTCGACGGTGGAAGTTGATCTCTACAGCGGAGGCTGATCTTGACGATGGAGCGTGATCGTACTGATAACGTGTTATGAAATATTTATTATGATTTATAGAATATTAAGATTATTTTATAAATATTATGATTATGTTGATAATAATATAAGGAGAGAATTTAGAGGGAGGTAATATAATTTCTATACTTCTTATGTATTTACAACGTAACTCAAAACACCTATTTATACCAAAATCATACACTAAAATACAATTTAGTCATCTATACAACTCATACAAAAATACAATCCTTTTATACACCTCATCTTATGAGTCATTAATATTCCAAAAACATCCAAATTTAATCACACAATTTTGCTGATTGTGATTAATCATGATTTAATTTTGATGATTCATTGTGATGAATCATGATTTATTCATAATAAAAATCGCTTTATCTTAGGACATAGATTATGTGATCCTTATGATAATCCCCACACTTGTCTGCTGACTCTTCAGCAGAACATGTTATTATAAGTCTCACTATGCTTTTCCCCAGCCATCCATCACATATTCGCATATGTATAGTTCATCATAAAAGACCAACGAATCAAATAAAATGCTACTATAACCATGCATTGATCGAAGCATAATGTTACCTTGTAAGTTCCCAGATAAACAAAATGAGTCTTAGGCTATTCGGACAAACAATACTGAAGATTTCTTGACAATGAAAGTTACCTTGTAATAAATAAGATGGTAAAAAAGAAGAAAAAAAAATCACGCTCCACCAGCCATATCGACGTCTACGACTCCTTTGAACACAATGCGCAGTTTCCTCATACACGACTGTTTCTTGTCTCCTTTGCCCGACATGCCGTTAACATTGACTAAGCCTTTGTGGGTCCCGCCCATCAGATCGAATAGGGTCAGTTCTAAGTTGGGTCGGGTCATTTCTTCCAAAACGGGCGGAGCTTGTATGTACAGATTCTTTCCCTGGTGCGTTACACTTACTCTAGTAAGAGAGAGCGTAGGATGATCTTCAAGTTGGTTGATGAACTGCAGCAGCAAAAAATAGCCCACAAAAAAAATTGATCGAACCCATGAAATTGTGATTTGTTAGTAGCTTGAACTGATGAGAGCAATAAAACACAATTTGATGCTTTGATCAAGTGTAGTTAGTAAATAGTTATATGCTATGAATCCACGTCTACAGCTTTTAAGGTCATGACAAAATATTGCAAAACAGAGTAGTTTACAATCAAGATTTCTTGTAATAATGATATCAGGTTACTATTCTTGATACAAATCTGATCAGTACTTTCAGAAATTCATAATAGGAAGGAGATGATTAATCACCTTTCTGAGAGTAGCAGACTTATCCACCTCAATGAGAACGCCAGGGCCACAAACGAGGCAATCGTTGTCCTTGACGAACTCTGTAACCTTTGTGTGCAGGCCTTCAACTCCGTTATACCTATGGATTCAGACAAATAAAAGTTTTCGACTGAAGTAAAGGAAAAGATTTATGACAAAAAGAAAAAAAACAGAGGTCGAAGGAGAGCATACGTTAGGTAATTCGATAAAGTCTTGCAGCAACCAGTCGCAATCTTCAAAGTCTCCAAGTGCACGCAGCAGAGATTATAGCGTTGGTGGACGCTATTGCAGGGATTATATTTTTCACCACGCCCTATAAACAACATTTGATTAGTTTTATTTCTTTTATAACCAGCAACAAAGGAATCGATGGTCTAAATATTAAGAGATGAAGAGTTGCAGATATTAAGTCACCTGTGTTAGGGAATAGGTTACTCCCGGGATTCCAAAAAGCTCAGCACGCTTCAATGCCTGCAAAATGCATAAATGGGTGAAAAAAAATAAAAATGAGCCTAAAAAGCTTTTCGATATATTCTCTTTAAATCTTGTAATTTCATTTCACCATTCTAACCTCTGAATATACCCATTGCATGTGCTCAGGATCATCAGGGTCGAATTCTTTACCACCGTGTACCTGCGAATAAAATCTCTTTACTGTGAAGATATCTGAACGAAAAGATTCAAAACAACTTAAAAAAAGATGTCGAATATCTCAAATGGGAGGTGGGGGTTAAGGGTGACCTCGGTCCATTTTATCAATGGGCATATTCAATACAATGAGCAGCGGTTCTTGGAGTTTCAGCCAGGGTACATAAAGGGAATTTCACTTGCGGTGAAATAACCAAATGGTGCACTCAAAACATGGCGTTGTCCCAGGTAATATAACCCTTGCATGACCCTTGAATCCTTCAGTTCCACCGTCCACCATAAACTTCACCGTAGATTCTATAGGTTTATCATCAGAGCCATATTCTGTATAATCACAAACAACCAAACTGAGCCACTACTGTTTATAGCTGGTCTTTTTGAGTAAGTATGATATCAAGCGTAAAGATTGGGGCATTATCTTCAAACGAGTGTAGATCCGCAATAAAAGCTGTGTAATCCATAAATGAAATTTAAGAGCATGATTCAGAGAGAAAGAAGCCAAACCAAGAAAGCTACATGCCACTGAATTTATATAGCTCCGTGCCTCAACAGAATCAAGACCGAGCACATTTATGCTGAATTCGTCGTAGAAATCCAAGGGCTTGTCTTCAATGCGACAGAAATGAGGTGTTATATGAACTCCATTTACCCTTTCCATGACTTTCTTTGCAGCTACTTCAGCCTTCGGCTTCCCAACGTCTTCAAGCCTGCACCAAGAAAACCACAAATCTTCATAGTCGAACACTAAAACAACAATTCCACACACCAAAGGTCATCATAAGATTCTGCAAACTACACACCAAACTGAGAATAGAATATGAACCAGTCGAACAAAAATTGCAGCCTTCTACCTAAATAGAAACTGTCGATTGAGGTTGGTTACTTCAATTCGATCCATATCAATTACATCGATGTTCGTAAACCCAGTAAGTGCCAGGTCCTTGAGCAATTCACAGCCTAGACCACCTGCCCCCACGACCAAAATCTTCGCATAGTTCTTT
The DNA here is from genome assembly GCA_027422505.1 of Craterostigma plantagineum. Taxonomy (NCBI): domain Eukaryota; kingdom Viridiplantae; phylum Streptophyta; class Magnoliopsida; order Lamiales; family Linderniaceae; genus Craterostigma; species Craterostigma plantagineum. Next base: position 23,498 of record JAPQWV010004595.1, read on the forward strand.
ATATCTTCTATCAGCTACAAAACCATTATGAGAAGAACACTTGGCATCAACAACATTTTTCCACAGAAATAAATAAAACAAAACAGCCCACGCAACGAAAACAGAGATGTATGCACTATGCCTAAACCTAAACAATGATGAAGGCGAGGTGTTTGCCAAAATGTCGCTGATAAGGGCCATGACCGAAAACAGGAAGAAGTAAATTATGGACTTTTTTTTACCTCTGGGCCGGGCACGAAACCCTCGCCGACTATATTTCCTGGCCGGAGAAGAAGTTTGTCGAGGTCCCTTGATTTACTGGGCTCCGCCGCCGCCATTGAAACTTATTCGTCGATTGGAGACTGAATATTGCTTGTACTTTATGTTGATTTTGACGAGGGTTTCCCTGCGGTGATTCTCGCTCGATTCGAATTGAGACGGTGGTGAAGAAAGAGGCAACAGTAGCTTAAAGCTCACGCCTTTGTTCCTCTGTGTTGTGCCTTAATTGCCTAATTTGTGATGTGGATTGCCTTCAATTCAATTCACCCATTGTTTATTTTTTTAACCATCATTGTTCAATCATGAGAATGACCTAAGGGCGAAAAATGAGCCGAACCGGCCGTTGAGCTCGACAAAATTGAGCTCGAGCTCATTTATGTCGAGCTCGAGCTCGATGTCATTTATGTCGAGCTCGAGCTTGAGCCCAGACATAAGAGCTCGAAAGCTCATGAACAGGCTGTTTTTTTTTTTTTTTTTTTTTTTTTTTATTATTTTTTATTAGCTTTTAATAATTTTTTATTGAAAAGCTCGAGCTCGAGCTCGATCGATCTCATCAGAACTCAAATGAGCTCGAGCTCGAGTCCAGAAAATAAGCCGAGCTCGGCTCACTTACAGCCCTAGAATGACCTAATTAGTGTTATTTTTTCAATCATGCGAGCTTGACACTCACTTTAAGATTGAGACTAATAACTGAGACACGTGTCAGGTCTCACTCTTTATCCAACAACGACATTTACACTATTTGGTTTGTAGTTCAGCGTTGGGAAAGAAAATGAGTTAAAATGATTTTTTAAAGAAAATATTTCGATTATATGGTGTTTGGTTAACGTTGTGTTTGGATCAAGGAAGCGATTACGGAAAAGAAACTATAAAATAATTTCTCTTGTTTTCATTTCTAAATGGTGAGGAAATTGATTTTCCATGATTTTTGGCTTGTTTTAATTTTCTTTCATCACCTAATTAGTTTTAATTTGGTGAAGAAAACTAAAGGGAAAAATGAGTTTTACTTGTTTTCCGTTCCTTTTTCTCACCATTTGGTAAAGAAATCGCTTTTACACTTGATGTGGAACGATAATTAGGCCGGCTAAAAAGAGATTAAGGAAATAATTAGCTTATGACAATTATTAAGAGAACTTCGTAAAAAATATGAGTTTGTAGGAAAAAAGATAAAGTTAGATTGTGAAGGGCTTTTGGCGACCTCCAACAGACTTTAGGGAGATAACAACAGGAGCTGAAAGGTTTTAGGGACCTCCAACAAGACTTTAGTGAACTAACAACAGGAGCTGAAGTAATTCGGGACCTGAGGAACAACCTGACAGCTCCTTGGGAGAAACGAAGCTTCTTCGATATGCTACAGGAGAAAGGACATTATAAAGGTAAAAAGCTGCAGGAGGAAGCGACTGATGAGACAGCACAAAAGCTATGACTGCTGCAGGAGCCACCTCTGACAGACAGCCTACACTGTACCTCACGTTGTCCCAGAAGGTCTTATCTCCAGGGATCCTAGGATCGATGGGAAGCTCCTATAAAAGCCAACACTTGGCCATTTTCACGATTATCATCATTTTAAAACATGAAAAACACTTAACATTTTCTCTCTTTCAATGTATCAAGTATTTTCCTATGATCTTCAGCATATATGAGCAAAAGTAAGTTAGATGAGTGTGTAATCTTCGGAAATATAGTGAAAACAGTTCCAGAGCGCCCATTGACGTAGAAACCGCAAGGATTCGAACCACGTATATCTTGTGCCCTTTCGTTTACGTCCCAAACACGTCCCAAATCCGTCTCAAACACGTCCTATTCAGTTCCTTTACAAACGAGCACCTTATGCACGTTTTAAAACTTTGTGATAATCGATTCACCGCTATATACATTTCCCGAATCACATAAAAATTCTTTGATTGGGATAGCCCCACATCAACACTCATTTACTTTAAATTGGTGTAAGCTTTCTTTTTTTTTTCTTTTCGTCATCCATTTTTCTAATCAACCAAACACAAAAAATAATTTTCCTTCTCATTTTTTTCCTTTCCTCACCAAATTTCATAACCAATTACACCCTAAACAAAATTGCTAAGGAAAACAAAATTAGAAAAATTATTTTCACTGAGGGGTGTGTGGTTCATTGAATTTAGCGACGAAATGACAATATGGAAAAGAAAAACTATTTTTTATGTTTGGTTTATTTGACAAATAGTTGATGAAAAGGAAATTTAAACTAAATATAAAGCTAAAACCATGAAAATTAATTTTCTCACCCAATGGTGAGAGAATGAAAGAAAAGCTCCTGAATTTTATTTTGGGGATTCAACACTTAAATACCTACATCACTAAAAATAAAACAGTTCAGTCGCCCTGTCAGTGTAATTTTTAACCTAGGTCTCCATAGTTGAATTTATTTTACTGATAGTACCTAACTGACGGATTTACCCCTACTAGAACTGTTTTTTTACATCTCTTAACCTTGTTTCTTATTTCACGTTCGATCGCTCATAAAAAAAAATCGCACACGCCAAAACCAAATCGCGCGATTGCTTGCCAGAAATCGACCCGGGTTTTTTTGGCTTCAGATTCTACGTCGTCTGGCCACGTTCGTCGTTGTATTCCCTTCTGAAATCGATTGGTAAGTCATTCACAGTATTACCGTAAGTGGTCGCATTTTCGTCACGATTATGGTTTTTTTGTTTTTGCGTTGCGTGTTTTGGAATGACATTGATTTGTTGGTCGATTAGGGTTTTTCTGTGCGTGTATTTCGTCGTGGCTGCTTGATTTGAGGTTTTTTTTGGAATGGGTCGATTTTGGTTGTTTTGACTGGGATCAATTTGTTGTGGGTACTACATTGTAACTGCATTTGGTACCCTCTGTTTTGGCATATTGGTACCCTTGTGTGAATAAAATGGTACTGCTTGCAAAAGTGGTCGAACGGGGTCATTTTTTTTGGTACTACATTATCACTAGCATTAGGTACTCTCTGTTTAGGCAATTTGGTACCCCTTATGTGAGTAAATGGTACTGCTTGTTAACATTGGTTTTATCGACTGAGGTCAATTTGTTTTGGTACTACATTATCACTGCATTTGGTACCCTCTGTTTGGTCAAATTGGTACCCCTTGTGTGAATAAAATGGTACTGCTTGCTGACAGTGTTTTTTTTTGCAGAAATGCCTCCACGGAACAGATTTGAGCTGGCTCCCGGTGCCATCCTGCGCTGTTTTCGATCTACCATAAACAAATTCAATGGTAGCATGACCCCAGATCAAAAGAAGCTCTAAAAAGGTCCTCGTTTCATTTTTTTAGATATGCTTAAGATGAGCCATTCGCTTGCTCGAATCATCCGGCCTGATGATGAACGGGTGCACTATTGGGCTAATGGTAATACTCACCGTTACGTTATGAGTTTACCTTTTTTGCTAATGTGTTTATTGATGTATTCAATGCTTTGGGAACTTTCAGATGGGTGTATGAGCATGTGCCCTCGTTGGGGCATAAGCGACGGATGTATATGTTTCCCCGAATGTTCAATTGGGAAGAAAGTAGGTTTCCCAATGACGTATCGCTCCGGAGGCTGAATTGGGCTGCAATTACCGCTATCGTCCCAAGTACCCAACAACGAAGGAAGTGAAGTTCGTGCACCGATAAATTTTGCTGCCGGAGATATAAAATTCCCAACTTTTTATGTATTATTTGCTTTTGTTTCTAACTGGTTGAATGAATTATGTGTTGTTAAGGTTGATGAGGAGTTGGCGGATCTCATTTGGAGAGTGGAGTGGCTCGTGTGGAGAGGTTGGGAAGCCGAGTTGAGATTGAAGACGAGCTTATAAGAGATCTAAGGTCAAATGTTCGGACGTCGAGGTTGATATGTCCAACGAGGATGCGAGGGAGGAGGTAGAGGCTGAGGATACTGAACGAGTGGATGATAAAGAGGCTGAGGCTAAGGATAGGGATGTGTGCGAGGATGAGGGTGATGATAAGGCCGATGATATGTTGGTTTTTCTTTGTGCATGGACGGTTATTGCCAAGTGTGTGCTATGTTGTGTTGTTCTATGACTGTCCGTAATTATGCGTACCATATGTTATTATAGGCCGTATCTTATCCTTTACGTACAAAATACCAGAATATGCAGGTTAGAACCGTACCCATTATATAATATATGGCGTACCATAAACAGAAGATAAAAAGTACCTTGTCTTTCATATTACCGTACCATATCGCTTACATATAGCGTACCATAAATGCAGGTTAACCGTACCATTACGTAAATATATACCGTACCTTATATATCGCACATGAAGTACCTTATCTGTTGTACACTAATGTACCGTGTGTTTTAACAGAAGGTACCTTATCATTTTAACATATATAGTACCATAACCTGCAGGTTTACCGTATCCAGAATTATACATATACAGTACCCAGATATAAAAGTATAACGTACCATTTGTTATACGATCGAAAAATAAATACATTCCTAATCGAATCGCGTTGTCCTGCGTGATTTTGAGACAATACCTACAATCACGAAATGAGAAAAAAACATGAAAGCCTAATGCACCGAA
>JAPQWV010004596.1:0-28314 GCA_027422505.1 Craterostigma plantagineum
TGGTTGTTTTTTTTAACTTTTATGTTAATTTGTTGAAGTTTTGTTGTGTTGGTGTTAAGTTAGAGAGCAGAGGTTTTTTCTAGGGTATATTAAGTTTCAGGCCTCCAAAATGTTTTAAAATAGTTTTAAGACCCTTTTCGAAAAAACTTTAGTTTAAAGGACCCAAATTTTAGAGATAAGGACCTAAAATATGAACTGTTATCGGACTATCGTTTTGTGTTATTTCAGAACAACGAAGTGTTATTTCAGAACAAAGTGTTACGGCAGAACAATGAAATGTTACTGCAGAACAATGAAGTGTTAATGAAGAAATCGGATCTTTAAAACTAATTTTTCTATTCAGGCGCTAACATGAGCCTGAACGAAAATTGCCCCTTTTTTCTATTGAAGCATAGAGTATCTCATTCGATGTGATTTTTTTTTTCGATTGTACCGATGTACTCTTAAGTTTAAACTATTTGAATGATTTCATCGTGCGTTATCATTTCAAAGCGGTTATTACGCAAATTCTAGTGCTGCAAAAAGCTCCGAGGTTATTAACCTCCGTTATTTAATTTTCTAGAAGTAAGAAATAGAAAACCCGGCATATGTTACTATATCTCCTGAGATCAATGTACTAAAGAAATTACTGAATTAATAATCTTAGTTCAACTTCTAAGTCAAATTTCTATAATATATGTGGGATTTATTGGTATATCGTGATAGAATATTTTCCTCTAATTATAAACTTTACTTCCGAAATATATGGAAGTTAGATAAATTCGAAAACATATAATAATCATAACGAGAATCAACCATTCGATGGAAATAAATGGGTAGATAATAAAGGGATTTGATAGTATCATTTATCAATGATTATCCGTTATCATATTGCTACGAATTAATTAAAATTGTGGAACGAAGATATTATGATTATTTGCATTCACAATATGTTTTACTGCCAAGGACAATATTACCAATCACCTACTAATTAATCCAAAAGGCCACCAACTAATATCAAATCATCTCCCACACACCACTATATAGAAAAACTTATTTTCTGCACCTGCAATGCACGGTACTAACTGTATGTAAGGTAATAAATTAATGTTAGTAAACCATCTCACGATTTTGAAAGTTGACAAACAGCACAATCTCATAGGTAAGAGAAGCGATGCTGTGGAAACCCCAATGGAAAGCATCTCTGCTGTGCTTGGCTCGGCCTTCCCTTGGTATACTCGTCCAGGCATATCATCACCAGTCCACATGGTCTCTTTTGCTGCAGATCGGTGGTCATGGTTGCTCAGCGGGCTACACGTGCAGTGAGTTGCACATGGCGAGTGCCGTGGGAGGGTTCAATAACTTCATATTCATGTATACCGGAGACGTCTCTAAAACACTCTCCGTTGCCTCTATCGCTTCTCCTTGCGCATCAAACGACTCAATGCCAAGATTCAGAACGGTCATTAACATAGACACATAAGAGACAGTTATCTGAAAGCCCACAAAGTTTGAGTTAACCTTACAGATAACTACTTTATCAATGGAAAAATCTCTGTAAGTAGAACGTATTTTTTACATACCAAAATCTCGTACAAATTTGAAGGAGGACTGGATCCGCACAGGTACCACTTACCGTTTGTTACTGAAAGAATACAATTCCTTGCTTTCATTGATAGTAATAGGTTCTTAATATACAAGCGACTAGCTACAATTACGAGCATGATTCTAGGCTCTGATCAGCAAACAAATATTGACAAATAAATACAAATAACTAGCCTACAGTACAGACTTCATACTAGGCAAAATATCAACTATTTTCTAAATATATAAATATTCCTGAAGTCCTGAAATAATACCAAAGGAAGACCTTTCGTGAAAATATCAACGATTTGGTAACGCGAGGGGACATGTAAGACGCGTATTTGTCCACGAGCAACTTTCTCATGGACAAAATGAATATCTACCTCGATGTGTTTAGTAAGCTGATGTTGAACCGGATTTCCAGCGAGATATATCGTGCTAACATTATCACAATAGACCATTGTAGCTTTCTAAATAGGACAATGTAATTCCAGGAGAAGATTTCGTAACCAACATGACTCAGAAACGACATTTGCAACACCACGCTCTTCGGCCTCATCGCTTGAGCGAGATAGTGTTGGTGGCGTTTAGATGACCAAGAGAGCAAGTTGTCGCCATGAAACACACAATAACAGGACGCAGATTTTCTAGTATTGGGGCAACCACCCCAATCTGCAATTGTATAAGAGATCAAATATGTGGTGGATGAGGAATAAAGATGTAATCCAAAATTAAGATTTCCTGGACGTAGCGTAGGATGCGCCGGAGTGCGTTCATATGATCATTCATGGGATTATACATAAATAGACAGATTTGTTGCACGGCATACGAAAAGTCGGGGCTTGTGAGTGTGAGATATTGGAGCGCTCCAGCAAGGCCGGATAATGAGAGGGGTCTTCATAAGGAGTGCTGGTTTGAGCGCGGAGTTTCGGGTTAGTATCAATCGGGGTTGGACACGACTTATAAGATGACATGCCCGCGCAATTGATATTTCCTCAGCATACTTTTTCTGGGACAAAAATAGGCCGCCAGTATGTTGAGTGACTGCGATTCCTAAAAAATAATTCAGTGGACCCAAGTCTTTCATTGCAAATTCAGAGCTTAGAAGTAGCATGATAGATTTGCGAACAAAGAAGCAGTAATGATGATATCATCCACATAGAGTAAAATATAGGACATCTCCTCACCTTTCTTGTAGATGAAAAGAGAGTTATCAGACTTACTATGAGAGAAACCAATGGAAGAGACATAATCTAAAAATCGATTGTACCAAGCTCGAGGCGCTTGCTTGAGTCCATACAACGATTTTCACAGACGGAACACATGATTGGGATGATTCGGATCCTTATAACCCAACGGTTGATGAATGTAGACAGTTTCTTTCAGTTCGCCATGTAGAAACGCATTTTTAACATCCAACTGGTGAATCGGCCAAGCTTTAGAGAGAGCAAGGCTGAGCACCGTTCGAATACTCACTGGTTTAACAACCGGACTAAACGTTTCTCCACTGTCGAAACCAACCCGCTATCCTATGCCATCACCTACATTGGGCCTTATGCCACTCAAAAGAACCGTCAGATTTTTTTATGTTTAATAACCCACATAGACCGAATAACATTAACATCAGCAGGACGAGAAACTAAATCCCACGCTTATTCTTAATTAGAGCAATATAGTAATCATCCATAGCTATTTTCTTGTTCCGGTCATGGAGCGCAGACACGGGGTTACGAGGGAGAGGCGACTTTGTGACAATGGTAATTAGGCCATGGTGATATTTTGCATTGGGTCGGAAAATACCATATTGGCTCCCTGTAACTGGTCCGCTAGTTGAACTTTGGGTTGGTTGGGAAATGAGAGGTGTGTTTTGAACTGATTGTGAAGGTGATGAGGATGATTGGGGTGTGTGTTGGGAAGAGTGATTTGTATGAAGCTGGTCAAGTGATGTGGTCGGGGCTATGGAGGGCTATTATGTATTTGGGGAGTGGGCGGACTTTGTAATTGGTGTATCATGTAGGGTGATAATTCATTGTCAAGAAAATCATATGTGGATGGAGACTTGACAAGCTTGGAGAAGGGAAATTCATTTTCCTCAAATATCACATGGCGGCGAATAATGACTTTATTTGATGATAAGTCATAGCATTTGTAACCCCGAGGATTGAGAGGATATCCCAAAAATATACAAGGTGATGAACGAGGTTGGAGCTTATTTATCATAGTGGAGGGAAATAGAGGATAACGTCAGCAACCAAAAAACTCGTAAATGAGAGTATGATGGGGTTTTTTGGTATAAAATTTGAAGTGGCTACCTGGCAAGATGTTGAGAAGATATGTCGCCATTTCCAATGCACGGTGCCAAAAGGAGGGAGGAGCGAGCATGCGCTATTAAGGTTCGACTGATATAACTAATTGAACGAATTTTTCGCTAAGGTATGCCATTCTGGAATGAAGTATGGGGACACGAAAACCAAAAAAGAAATTCCACTAGTGTCACAAAAACTCATAAAAGGGCCATTGGCATATTCTCTACCATTGTCACATTGGATATTTTTTATTCTTTCTCAAATTGAGTTTTGATGAGAACCCGAAGCTTGAGAAATTTTGAATAGACTTCGGATTTTCTTGAGATGGGAAAATTCCACAAAAAAATATGAGTACCATCCAAAAATAGTACATAATATTGTGACCGAGAGAACTCAAGACGGGAGATGTCCACAAATCACTATGCACAATATCAAAAGGCATGCAAGAAAATTGTGACAAGTGGTAAATGGAAATTTAACCGGTTTACCAAGAGGGCAACAATGACAAAACTAGAGATTTTTGTCGAAGTGCATTAGATAAGCTTATTTCGCTTAAGGTATCTAATATAGAAGCTCTTGGGTGACCAAGACGATCACGCCAAAGAGAAGGGGATAATGCTGCAAAGGTTAATGGTGTAACAACTTTATTATTTGTGGTGGTGGTGGTGATGGGTTATAGGTGTCCGTGGCTATCACATCTTATTAGCGACATCCCCATCTGATGGTCCTTCACAGAGACAGAGACTTGGTTATCAATGGTGAATTTCAGAATGGAGTTTAAATTTTTGACTAGGTTTGGAGCATGGAGGACATTTTGTAGCACTAATGGAGGGTGAGGATTAGGTAAGTTAGCACTACCAACACCACGAATAGGACTGGAATGGCCATTTGTGACAATTATACCACGATTTTTGCTCAAATTAGAACAAGACGAGAGATTACCTTCCGCAGATGTCATGTGAGATGTCGCCCCTGTGTCCATGTACCATGCCGGATCAGGTTGAGCAAGAGTAAGAGTATGAAGAGTGGGTCTTGGTCCGGTCCAAGAATACCATGTTGAGGTGGTCAGGGGGTGAAATCGGGTTTGGTCCAATTGTTGTATGAAGGATATGGGGAAGGAGGGCGAGCCCACGGAGCCCACTATACCCACGGTCCAGACTGCCACTGTTGTGGATGTCTTTCACGATCGCCACCATTTCTGAAACCGCCATTTGGTGCACCACCACCCTTGCCCGAGTTTCGACCACCAGACTTCTTATTTCTTTTATTATTACCATTTCTATAATGTATTTTTCTGGCGATAATGATTATCAGAGTTACCTCTTGAAGTGTTCTGGTTGTTTACAATGTCATCTGCATTCTGAGGATGTACAACAAGGGCAGATTCTTGTTTTGCTCACTCTAAAACGGTGGTCTCCTCCAAGGTGAGTTTGGAACGGGCTGTAGAAAAACTTGGTAGGCTTTTCTTGTTTTGCATTACAGTGACAAAATTAGAGTATTGTTCAGTTAATCCTTGTAGCATTCTTAAAACCATAATTTGATCATTGACGGGAGCCCCGACATTGGCTAGTTGATCGACAAGACTCTTGAGACGATTGCAATACGCGTTTGTCGTCGAAAAATCAGCAAAAGAATAATTTTGGTGAATGACTTATTGAGATATAATGCCCTCGAGTTGTTATCCATAAAGAGATTCGCAACACTCTGCCAAGCATGTTCAGGTGTGTCGGCATTGATGAGAATGGAGGTGAGAATATCAGAGGAGACAGTGGCGTAAATCCACTGTAAAACAGCAGCATCGAGTCGTTTCTAAGGTAGGTCATCGGCTTTTATCTTGTCGTATGCAACTTTTTCTTTTGCATCAGTGGGTTAGATGATATCTTCTAAGCACGTTATGAACCCTTGCTTGAACCTTGAATAGTGCTGCCCATGAATGGTATTGCCCTGATTCCAAATCCAATGTGATGGGGATGAGAGTTTTCACATTGGTGATGGCTAAGGCAGATTGAAACTTAGAAGTATCAGCCATGGTTGAAAAAAAAAAATGGGAGGAGATGAGGATATAACTGAATGATGTAGCCGAGACAAATGGAAAGAGACCTTAGAGCTCTGATACCATGAAAGAATACAATTCCTTGCTTTCATTGAATAATAGGTTCCTAATATACAAACGACTAACTAGCTACAGTTACGAGCATGATTCTCGGCTAATGATCAGCAAACAAATATTGATAAATAAATACAAATAACTAGCCTACAGTACTGACTTGATACTAGGTAAGATATCAGATGTTTTGTAAATATATACATATTCGATAAGTTACTACCGTACTTGGCGCCTGACCTACGTCAGACCCATTTCTACAAAATATTCGATAACGGCAATACTCATCATCTTACATGTCTTGTCTCGTCAATACTTTCTCGAAGATGAAACAGAAAACACTGCGACTTCAACTTGCTACCAACTACCCCAAACTAAGCCAAAGCAACAAAACAAAGTAAAATCATGTCATTAACTTTTCATGCATTATCATATAGTTTCCTCAACGAAGCTCTACTTGAATACAACTCAGTGAGATATGCTTATAGAAATCCAACAATGACCTCTTTTATACGTCCTCTCATTAATCTCCAGCCCTGTGAAACAAATGGATATAGCTAAATAATTTTGACAAACCCAAAACAAAGTCAAAGTACCTTTTGTGATCTAACTCACATTTTATTGGTGGCGTAAGGATAACAACGGAATTGGATCGAACCGATACATGGAGAGGTGAGATATGTGGTGATCGAAATCAACATATCGTTGGCCGTGCGTTGTAAGATTATGTCCAACTATAGTTTTTTCTCCAAAAACATAGAAATCCGATTAGAATTGTATGTCGCACCTCCCTTTTTTACCGCGCTCGTCTACACAAAACAAATAAGTTTTAATGAATACAATCTGCTCTAAACAATGGCAACATATCGAAGGTAAATTTCAGAAAATTTTCTCATCAACAGGATGAGAAATCTTTACTCTGTTCATGCCGATTATTAGCAATTATTATGATTTTCAGAACCTATACATAAAATATTCACTTATTAATGAAGCTTACTGATTGCTTACTTTACGATTCTTCTTCTACGGTGATGTAAACCGATGTATGCAGTGCGTCGTCGGTGTTGTTTTGAAGCAACGAAGCAAAGCAAAAGATCGGATCGGGTCATCGGAGAGAGAGGCGACGACAGTGAAATCTCATGATCTTAGGGAGTGCTTTTATCTCATAGTAATGAAATAATATTCTACACAATCATCGAACCTTATCTTATATTAATGAGATAATATCCTTATTACGTCTTGTCAATATTACGTACTATATTTATTAGTATTTGAGTGCTTTGCGATCTCATACAAAAAAAAGTTAGAGTAAATAACCATAACTCAAATTCTTCGAAGTCAAAATTTCCATACACGTGGGAATTTTCGATATATATGGCTACGAATTTAAGATAGAAGAAATTAGATTATTTGCATTTCAACATATATTTGACTCTAACCAACGGGGGTTGGTCCAAGTGGTAAGCGGCTTGGTATCGCTTAAGCAAGGTCTCGGGTTCGAATCCTTGTGTATGCAGCACCCCCCTTTGGGAGCCTCACATGCCGTTACCAGGTACGCAACGCGGGGCGAACCGGATTAGTCGGGGCAACCCGAAACCGGTCGACCATGGCTGGCATCGAAGCGCGAGGCGGATCGGGCCTGCTCGAAGCAGCCCGATTCCGGAAAAAAAAAAATATATTTGACGCTCTAGAACAATATATTACAATCACCTAAACAATCCAAAAGACCGCCAATTATCGAACCATCTCCCATACACCTCTATATAAACAAAAAATATACCACTACAAAAAACCCATCAATTACAACATTTCACTTGCAAAAAAAATGCCCATCAAAATGTTTCTTATCGCCTTAGCCCTATCTACCATTTTCGCCACCGTAAACTCCGCCCACCCAATTTGCAACCCGGCCCAAGCTGACCTAGAGGTAGCTCGTTGCTCGAAAATAAACAAAAATGCCCCTAAATGGGCCGACGCCATGACAAACGCCATGAAGTACAAGTTGAGAGTTGTCAAGGCGGGAAATCGGTGGTCGATCGTATTGGGTCGAAGATTAGAAAAGATCTCGAGCCTAGCGACAAAGAAGAAGTTGTCATCACATGTAAAAAATTACAATTCTGTGATAGACTGCCTTGAAAAGGCATTGGTGTTTCTTAAAAAAGAGCCGTCTCCTGGCGACTTAAATTGGGCGGTTTCGCTCTCGGATTTTGAGCTTTGTACCGGTATCGTGATATACACTAACGAGCCCGAGCCCGAAGACGTGGCAAAGTATGCAGATGAGATTGAAAATAATGTTGATGTTTTAGATTATCTTGCTAATGCTAGGCCTTAGCCTTGAACGATTTTCGGAATGATTATTTTTACAGTGATCATGTTATACCAACTACTGTCATTTGACATCTCCATATATACCTGTAGTGGTTGGCCTGTGGGCTATGGGCCGATTTGACAGCTCTATATATACTTATCATGGGGATGACATGGTAATTAATTTAAATACGTTCCAAATATACTATAGCTTGTAATATTTTGCAATTCGATCTTAGTTTGAGTTTACCTACTTGTCCAATCGAAAATGACTTTTTTCTCGTTCATAATCTCATTATTACCGTTTATCATTCTTGAAATTGAGACCAACAATAATAATGATTTATATGTTTGTAAGTATTTCATAAATCGACTTAAATTAATATATAAATATTAAATGGTTTGTTTGAATGACCTTCGAAATTGACTTATAGAGTAAAAAGTCCATTTAAATAATCATATAATGTTTGATGGTTAGTTTTAAATACAATTTTTACTTTGTAGAAAAGTGGAAAAATCTCGCTTTCTAGTAGCACAATTAAAGTGGCAATAAGTCTCACTTTTCACTCATAGTCCATTCTACGGTGAACTTTCGTTCCTACTGGTCTAATCGATGTAGCCGTGGAACCCTGTTAGACAATATATTGGAATTTAATAACCGGCTGTATCTTGTACAAGACTCGATAATTATGATTTTACAATTTGATAATAACATGATTATTCCTTAAACGCAAATCATTATGAATATCATCATATGATGTTCATCCCATAATGATTCCACAAGATCGAGGACTGACAACTGCAACGAGGAGGCTTGGTTTTTGGAACCAGGGGGGACGGGCCGATTCATATTTAAGCTAAAAAATAGAAAAAAAAATAGTAATAGAAAGGAAAAAAACTAAGTACATGCAACAAAATCTAGTATTGGTCCATGGTAACATCTATTTAAGTTTACATTCTGTTGGATTCAACGCCGACAAATTTCATTTAAATCATATGTTATAATTAGCTTTTTGATCCTGAACTTTATAAATTCATATTTGATACTCTTTTTACAATTAATTGTTAATACCTCTGGACATTTTAGTTTTTTTGTTTTTATTGAACCACCATATTATAAATCATGATTATATTATACTTATGTTAGGAGTATCTGCACTTTAATACCCAAAAGAATAAAAATTATCAGTTACACTGTCAGAATAAATAGGTACCTAGTTCAATAAAGAATTTACCCGACCACTTTGGTCGTTAGTACCATTTACCATTGTTAAGTATCTTTACATAAGTATATTACGCATCATATCACGTGTTTATGTGGTATCTATTTCCCAGTTATGCTGTGTATAATATATCTGTAAGCACGACAGACCATTTTTCAATGTACTATGTACGTACACTTCTTATGGTACCTAAATTTCTATATGATGTAACAACAGCCAAACGGATACCTATATGTAAATTTATTCTATGAGGATTGATTTATTCATACCTTTGAAACCATCATATAACACAAATTTGCAACAGAAGTCATCATCTCGTTTTGTTATCCACACATGAGCAGTGGTTGGTGAATTTTCCTAAAAATCAACGTGTCGGAGAAGGCGATTTAGGTGACAACGAATCTGAGAGGGGTCGACGAAGGTGATGGCGGCGCCGAAGATTGAAACAAAAGCATAACGTCGAGAGATATACTTACGGTACTCACGGTGGTTTTATATATATATATATATATATGTATGTATATATATGTGTGTGTGTGTGTGTGTGTGTGTGTGCGTGTATGTAGGTATGCATGTGTTTATTGTGCGTCCATGCAGCCCCCATGCAAAATGAGAACATTAACGGAAATGTCTTTATTATTTCTTGAACTATATTTTAAAAAAAAAAAAAGTATAGTCAATTTCGTTTGTTGAGGTTTTGATGTGTTGATGTCGTTAGAGAAGCCTAGCTTTTTATTAATACATGTTTTTTTTAGCTCATTCGGTACATATGAGGTATATATAGTAGGTATATATATTACGGTAAAACCTCTGTAAATTAATAACATTGGGAACATTAAATTTTATTACGTTAGAGAGTTATTAATATATCGATAAATTAATATTTATTAATTTAAGGATAAATATTTTAAATTCAGCTATTTCGAATAGTCCATACCAATGGCGGACCGAATCAAATTATAGAAATAGTGAAATATATACATACAATTATATGATATTATATCACATTCAATAATATATCAATAATAAATGATCTTTTTATTTACTGTAATAATTTTCTAGATATGATAGTCAAAAGCTCACAAACATTTTATCATTGTAATAGTTTCGCAAATAATTATAAATATATAATCGTATTTATGAATTATTAATTATTTAAAGTTTTAACGGGAATTAATATTTATCAAGGATTTTCCAAAAAGTTATTTACAAAGGCCTAAGTCGGAACCAGACAATTTTACTGTTTAGAGAGTTTATTAATCTGTAAAATATATGTTTTACTGTACTACGTTATTTAACTTTCAAGGATTAAGAAATAGAAAACCCAAAATATATGAATTATATATAGTAGGTACTGTATCTATTTGTATTTGAGTGCTTTGAGATCAATACTAAGAAATTAACGAATAAACAACCTTAACTCAATTTTTTCGAAGTCAAAATTTCCTTGCATATTGTCTTATCAGTATATGACTACGAATATAAAATTATGGAAAGAAGATTATGATTATTTGGATTTCAACATATTTTTTACCTCTAGAACAATATATTACAATCATTAAATAAATCCAAAGACTACCAACACAACTCATATCCCATAAACATCTATATAAACAAAACCCTCAAAAAATAAAGTACTACAAAGCAAACCCTTAAGTACAACCATTTCACTTGCAAAAGAAAAAATGTCCATCAAAATGTTTTTTATCACCTTAGCCCTATTCACCATCTTCGCCACCGTAAACTCCACCGACTCAATTTGCAATTCAGCCCTAACTTACCTAGACGTAGCCCGTTGCTGGAAAATGACCAAAAATGCCCCTCAATGGCCTGACGCCATAACAAACGCCATAAAGTACGAGTTGGGAGTTGTCAAGGGCGGGAAATCGATAGTCGATCACATTGGGTCGAAGCTTAGCGAAGATCTCGAGCCTAGCGAGAAAGAAGAAGTGCTCAACACATGTAATAACAATTACCAAAGTATGTTAGACAACCTTAAAAAAGCGTTAGGGTTTGTTAGGAAAGAGCCTTCGCCAGGCGCCTTAGATGGGGTGGTTTCGGGCTCGAATTTTAAGCTTTGTACCGATACGATTGGTGAAGTTACTGACGAGCCAGTGCCCAATGACGTGGCGAAGTATGGAGATGAGATCGTAAAGAATGTTGCTGTTTTGGTGTTTCTTGCTAAGGCTAGACCAAGCCTTGAGATGCATATAATATAAGTGTTCATCATATAGCCACATGATTATGGATGTTTTGGTTTCGGATTATGTATGTCCGACATTCCAAAGGGTTGAATGATTTTTAAAATGATGTTATGTTAATAGTCATATATGAAGCTCTTGTTTGATGTAATATTCGATATATAATATACATAGAGCTATCAAAACGGGCCAGCAGGGTGGGCCGACCCGTAGCCGGCCAATGCTCGCAATTCGTGGTGCACGTAAGCCCACCATTTGGAGGGCATGAGAAATGAAGGCCTACCCGCCTATTATGAAATAAAAAATAAAAAATAATACAAATACAATATTTAAACTCCAAATTACCTCTAAAATAATTCAACCTTTTTAAAATAATATATTTTTGTTATTAAACTTGATTAAACTAAAATTCAGAGCTCAATAAAAAAAAGCCCAAATGATTTAATATCAATTTTTAATAAAAAGATATATTTTGTAATACCTGACGGGCTACTAGGGGCCCGCTAGGCCCTTCCTGCTAAAGCCGGCGGCCCGAGCGGGCTTGCCTGCCGAGGCCCACTCCCCGGTGGGCTTGAGAAATTGCAGGTCCCGCCAAAGGTGGTGGGGCGGACCTAGCGGGCTCGCGGGCCGTAGGCCATTTGCGAGCTCTATACATACCTATATGTGTAGACAGACACGGTGATCAATATAAACTCGTATTTATGTACACTCTCAAATATGTGTATATAAACGTATACCAAAAACAAAGGGTAAAACTGGATATATAATAAAAAATGTGCCAGTGATTTTTTAGTTTTAAAGTTGTTTGTTATAATTAATTTAAAACCACAAACCAAATTTGACGTTTTTACAAACCTTGAGGCTCAATAAAATAGTATAAATACATAATTTAGTCAATATTCCAAATTTACTATAGCTTGTTATGTGTTGCAATTTGATCTTAGTTTGAGATTATCTACTTGTCCATTGTTCAAAACCCTAAAAAAATAAATCACTAAAAAAACACTTAATTACATCTTGCAAAAAAAATTTATCACCTTAGCCAATTCCACCATTTCGCCACCAAAAACTCCGCCGACCCAATTAGCAACCCGGCTCTAACTGACCTAGACGTAGCTCGTTGCTGGAAATGACCAAAAATGCCCCTCAATGGCCCAGCACCATAACAAACACCATAATGTACGAGTTGGGAGTTGTCAAGGGCGGAAAGTCGGTCGATTGTATTGGGTCGAAGCTTAGGAAAGATTTTTCCGACAGAGAAGTAGTATACACGCGTAATTTCACTCACAATTCTATGATAGACAACCTTAAAAATGATAATTTGATCATGATTATTCCTCCAAGCCAAAATCTTATGGATTTCATCATCACATGATACTTTGTCTTACAATGATCGACGACTGATCGGAAAGATAACTCCAATTCACAAGTTCGAATCCACTTGGTCGTCCCGTAATCTTGTTTACGTAGTTGTTGGTGACGATTGAATTACCATAGTTGTCGGTTGCCCAAATTTTATATTGAACGATTTTTTTTGTTCTGTGTTCGATTTGTAACGAATCTTCGGGTCTTCGATCGGTAGTATACCAAACTGTGAATACATCTATGTTTAGTGTCGATTGTGGAACTGTTACACAATCTTTTTTACTACAAAAAAGTTGGTTTGATCGTTTTAGGAAATTTGAATTTCCCACGGAACGTCGATCATGGTACCGTTAGAACTGTCCAACGGGCCCGCTCGGGCAAGTCCGCGTTAGCCACGGGCAGGCCCGCCAAAACATAAAAATATATTATTCTATTAAATAATTGATATACAAATAAATTTATCAATTTTTATGTTTTTTGAGCTATGATTTGTACTTTAACAACATTACTAAAATTTGATTAAGTTAGGTGTATCTACAGAAAAGTACCTAGTTATATAAAAAATTTGCATGTCAGACCCCCTGCCAGAAAAATTTTCATATAAGTATCGGTTCGATTGTGTGTACCATTTTCCCAGTCTTAACGTACCTTTCGGTATGTGTATTAAGTATCATGTCACGCGTATATATGGTACCCACATATGGTACCTATATATGGTCTATATGGTACCTTAATGTGAGTTATATGATGTACCATTTTATCACTGTATTACGTTTGTTTTCATATGGTACCTACATGTGTTCCATGACGTACTTGCGGCGGAACGGGTAAGAATGTGCAAAAACTTTATTCGGACACGTACCTGCATATAAAAAAAATCTGACAGGGTCTGGTTTGCAAATAAAATTATATAAATGGGTATTTATGCATAAAGATCCCTTATATATAATATATATATATATATTTCCAACTTGAATTCTTCAATTTTAAATTTTTTGTTATTTCTTAATATTTATTCTTATCTTTTTTAAAACAGGTGGGCTAAGCCCGCTAGGTCCGCTACCCGCCTGCAGGCGGGGGCCGCATAAAATCATTTGTCCCATAATATTTGTCCCCCTCTAGTCCTAAATGATCAATTCCGTTAAATTTTAAATCCCGTGGTTCAAAATTTTCTTTTTTATTTATTAGTTACTTTAACTTTATGTTACACCAAGTCATAAAATCATCGTTATTTCATGTGATTTATAAGATAAAAGTAAATAAACACATTCAATTTATTCATTTTCTTATGATGATCAATTTGATATCCATATCATGTATTTTTCGATAATCATAAAACTCAGTTTAATAAAGTGGGACAGAAAATTGGACAGAAATTATGGGACAAATGATTTCAACCGGGCCGGGGCGGCCTTCATTACTCAGATCCGCTAAGACTGGCGGACTTTGACGGGCCGGCCTGTCGACCCGTTTTAACAGCTTTAGGTACTGTGCTCTTTCAAAAGAGTTGTCCGACGATTTTACTTTCGTTCTCATCTGTCCAGATGGCAGATGTCTTAACGAAGTCAAAAGAGCTGACATTGTCATCTCCATAGCTATAGCTTTCCCCGTCATCGATCTCTACTAAGAAAATCAATCGCATAAACATTCGACTGCAAATCTCAATCGCCAAGAAACATGAAAGCTCTGCTCAATCCAGACGCGAAACTATCTCCGAAGAGGTTTAATTTCGACGGCAATCCCAATAATTCGATCTCCCTCCTCAGTCGACCGTCCATCCGATTGCCGCCGAAACGGCGTCGTTCCGCCAGAGCCGTCCTGGAGCTTTCCGACATCCGAAACCCCGCCGTGTCGACGTCGTATCGGAACCCTAAGCTGCCGCGGCCCAATCAGACGGTGTTGGAGGCGCAGACGAAGGTCTGCACTGGGCCGACGCAGACCAAACCGCTCGACGCAGAGCAGGCCTTCAAGGTTATCGAAACTATCCTAAAATCAGGTGATTTTCGCCCTATTCATTTTTCCTCGGACAGCTTGTGTGGAATCGTTGACTGATTACATTTCAATTGCATATCAATATTTGAATGTTTAAGTTATGAAAAAAGCAGAATGTACTGATTTCTGTGCTGAACATATTATTATCATCTGTTATTTATAAATGTACAGACCTACGATCTCAGTACCTGAAGGCTCACAGTCTTATACAGTAGTTTGTCATTCACATTTAGCAGCTTGATTTTGTTGGAAACTCATCGTCTATGTAACAGCACATTTTGATCGATCGTTTATTTATTCAAGTGAGGGGAGAGCTGAGAGACGAAGAAGCAGTGTCGCGTGCTCAGCTGGGCGCATTTTTCGCTGCAATGACCATTAGAGCCAATGCATTTCCCGAGGGCACTCAATGGAGTGAGGGCGAAAGGAGAGCAATGTCGTATTTTTGGCCTCACTTAGTTCGGTCCCTTCCTCGAGATGTAATCTTCTTGGCCGATCCCGAGGGGTCGATCATGGGAGTCAATAGTTCGATAGGCCCGAGCTTTGTTGGTAATGGAAGTGCAGAGATGAGGTTGGTAGGTGCTCTTAGGGAAGTTTTGGCTGGCGGCCACTTAGGGTACGAGGAAGTTCAAGGCGTTTTAAGAGATGTTCTTCCTTTGTCTTTGGAGGGCAGTAGAGAGGGGACTGTGAGTGAATCGCTGCTTTCGGCGTTCTTGATTGGACAGCGTATGAATAGGGAAACTGACCGTGAATTGAAAGCGTACTGCCTGGCGTTTGACCATGAACTTGGTAATATTTGATTCAATCTTATGTTATTAGGCTAGGCTGTTATAGATTCTCTGTGGTGAAGTTTAGTAAGATGCTCTCCCAGGTCCCGCGCCTGTAGCTGATGTGAAATCTTTGACGCATTATGGAGAACCATACGATGGCAACACGCGGTTTTTCAGGAGTACGCTTTTCGTTGCTGCAGTTAGATCGTGTTATGATGAATCTTGTCTGCTTCATGGAGTTGAGTGGATGCCTCCTAAGGTGGTCACCATTCGATTTACTTTCTGTTGGAGTATCATTCTCAGTGGATGATTGTGTTTGAACAATTGAATTCGTATCATTTCAGGGAGGTGTTACAGAAGAACAGATGTTGAAGTTCATGGGAGCAAACACGCACATAACTCCCACTCAAGTGAAAAAGCTTCTCGAGGTCTTTGATTCTGAGGGCTATACTTGTTAGCAACGTACATGATGATGAAACCTTTTTTGCATAACTTCGAATTTGTTTATTTTTCAGGATGAAGATATAGGCTTCGCATATATAAGTCAACGAGAAGCCAGTCCATCTTTGTAAGAATTTCTCTTCCAACTATTACAGCCCACTCCTTCAGTCTTTCTGTGTTCCTGGTATTGATTGTAATGATTTACCCTATGTCTTGGTCTATGAATTTAAACAACATTCTTGCAGGTATTCATTGCTCGGATTGAGGGAGCATATAAAGAAACGCCCACCACTTGCCACCACGGAGAAAGTTCAGCAGTTCGTACGGGTAATATTTCTGACAGCTGCATAAAACTGAATTATTCACACGCAGTTATTCAGTGACAACTACTCATTCTTCACTTAGGCCAAGGGCAGAGAGTCAATTGTAGCAGGATTTTATCACGAAGGCTATGAAGAATCACTCCTTATGTTAATGAGAAGAAGAGGCGTCCACTCTGGCCTGGTTGTTAAGGTATTATCAATTTCCTTCCTTTCGCTCTTCACTCTTTATTTGGACATCGTCGAACTTATAGATTACATCCCCACGGATTTCATATAATTTCTAAAACATTGTTTACCATCTTCATTATATCCTAACCAGCTATCTATATCAATTAATCCAGGGCGAGGAAGGTGCCCTTTCAATGACTACAAAAATGAAATCTCCTAGTGCATCCAAAGGATTGCCCGTTAATTACTGTTCAGGTTTCCGCTCTTCGAATGCATCCTCTCCCCAAACAATCGATGGTGCGTAAACACCTTTTCATTCACAACTTCAAATCATAGATTCATTACCTGGAAACTGCTGTTCTTTTTAGGAGTATCGCGCGAGAATTTCAACATGGTTGTGAACGCAATGGATTATGGGTTCGACCCAACTGAGACTCCACGAACAGATAGATCTGTAAGTCGACGAAATTCAGTTGTGGTCCGTTTGGATTCCGGATTTCGATTTGAAATCTGGATTTTCGCAAAATCCTGCGTTTGGAAATCGAACGGATTTGGATTTCGATTTCTTCCAAAGACGAGTGTGGCTTACTTATTTATCACTTGTCGGATTTCGAAATTCGACGATGAGAGGTCTGTTTTCGAAATCCGAAGTATATCTCGAGATTTTCGTAAATACTACTACTACTAATAATAATAATAATTTTGGGAGGACGATGAGTCTTGTCGACTCGCGAGCTCGATGAGTCGAGCTGACTTGTGAGCTCGATGAGCCGATCGAGCTCGAGCTCATTATTGTCAGCTCGAGTTCACTCATGGGTGCTCGAAAGCTCACGAAACGACTCACAATCTTGTTTTATTTTATTATTCATTATTTTTATTTAATTTTGTACTTTTTTATGTTTTTAATAAAAGGTTAGATGTCCAGCTGGACGAGCTCGATCTCCATCTTGAAATCTGAAAATTGAATTCATAGCGTTTTCCAACGATGGATTTGAATTTGAAATTACGCTTTTGGAATTCATAATTTAAAATCAAGCGATTTCGTTCAAATACGTGACTCCAAACGCACTCTAAATCTTTTTTTATTGGTGGCGATTTGAGTTAGTCGATTTACTGCGTAGGTTACGAAGAACATTGAGTATGGATTAGCCGCTTTGAGGGGCGAGAAGGGGCCCACTTACGATAGGATCGTATTGAACGCAGCGATGGTCGATCACTTGTTGGGCTGCGATGGCGCACAAGATATTTCTGCTGCCATTGATAGGGCGCAAGAAGCTATTGATAGCGGGAGAGCTCTTAAGAGGCTCGTGAACTACATTAAGGCGTCTAACAAAGTGGCGGCTTGACCCGAAAATTTGTAAGTAATGTTTTTTTTCCCGGGTTTTTTTAGGGGTAAGGTTTTTTCGTTTTGCCTTCTTATGTATGCGGGTTTTCGGAATCGAGTGGCATGGTGTGGTTGTGTAACTTTTTTTGACGGATCGTATCTTACTGCATAGAACTGATCTTTTATAGCTTTTTTGGTTCATAGGTTTAGATATTTTAGGTATGGGTTTAACACATGTTCAAGCGTTCATAGGTATAAATAGAACATGTTTTTATATAATCCTACTCTGAACTCATGCCAGCGGGTTTAAATAAACGCACCCCTCACATGTGTTTACTTGTACCTACTAACCAAACGCATATTTTATTTCATACTCATTAATTAGTTTTATGTAAGTTTACTAATTTAAAGTTTAAACCCTCTTGAATAAGAATATAAGAACAAAGGTTAAGATATTACCACTTCACCTAAGATTGTGTTTGGTTGGAGGTGTTAGGGGGATTAGAGGCGTTAGAATTAATTAATTTAGTGTTTGGTTGACATGTTTATTTAACTGTGAATTTACTTAATATCCTCCTAATATTACCAATAAGTATTAGATAAAGCTATCCTAGGCTACCTTTAGCTAATCTCGCCCTTGATGCCAAAAAGTTTAAGCTTCTAGGGTTGTAACATATTCTAGTTTTATATAATTTATTTCAATATGTCCCATCGCATAATAAGCTGATTTTTCTCTTATTTAGCCTTAAAACGTGAATTTTTTACGAGAGTAAATGGTGACTCGAACGGGCTAATTAGGAAATGAATATTTTGCTATGAAATTACTGTAACTATCAATCACGAATCACGGTATAACTTAAAACATAAATCACGTATCTCAAATTACAAAAGAAACATACTACATCTTACCATTATTATACTTAACTTTCTGAATTGCATTGCTAACATAACCAAAACCTTTAGATAATAACCATATAAGGCTAAAAAGCATAAAACTCTCTCTTGTTTTACATAAAATGCACGAAAATTCATATGGTTAGAAACTTGCACCGGATTCACATTAGGGTTGGTTTAATTTTGCGCTCATTGTCATCTACACCAAGTAACAGTATGGGTGTTGCTATTGGCACCCCTAGGGGGTGAAAATAACTTTGGAATTTGTAAAAGCCAGTTATATTAATTCTTTTGCTTACATTTTATTCAATAATAGTAAAATTGATTAATTTCTCTTCATTAACTCGTTGAATTCATAGTAATTAAGCTAATGACATTAAATTTAGCTGGTGGACCCACTCTTTCCAATACTACCATGTTAAATTAATCTACACTTTACAGCTACCAAAAAAATATCAATATCTAATATTAATCAATATTGATAACTATTTTAAAAAAAAAAATATAATATAATATAATATTTCTTTTTACCATAACAGATGAACTTGAATAAATATAGAAATAGTAGCTATTAGGTAAAGATTAATATTAACTATTTAATATACGTCATCCGTAGTATAATTAGAGTGCATTCTCTTTTAATATTTATTTGTTAGTACGCTTCATATAAAATGATAAAACGCTTAGGGCATGATAGTCGGTATGGAATACCCCTCATTTAAATTTTACGTAATAATATGACATGTTCTCATCTTTACTTGTAATAAACATTAAGTTAAATATTTTATAGTTTTGATATTGTTGATGTTCTTTCTTTTTTTAGAGTTTATATGTTACAATTGATTAAGACAAACTGCTTAATGCAAAATATTATTACTACGTATAAGTGTAACAAATAGCAAAAACAACGTTGGTAGTTAATTTTTCTAAGAAAAAGTATTCTAATAGATTAAAGTAAATACAAAATATAAACCATTTTCGGTTAATATATTTAAAACACTGACTTTTAATTTGTAATAACATTTCTTTATATTATTAAAAGTTATAGAATAGCTATTATTGTCTATTTAATTTAATTTAATGTATTTGTAGACGATTAAAAATTAATTGTCTATTTATATCATTGGGATTTAATGAAATAATTCCAAGAAATAAAATAAAGTCACTTATTGAATTACTATTTATTGAGATATATATAATAATCTCAAATTAATAAATAGTTAATTGAATTAATATATTCCTTTAATACAAAAAATCAACATAAGGAAAGCCTTGTAGAGATTTGCTAAGTATGTAAAGAAATCAAATCAAATATCATGAAATAGGAAAATATTGAGAGAATCAAGCAAAATATGGAATAAATCAAATCAAATCAGGATCAAACCATATTTGGATAAAATCAACCTAAATATGGACGGAATCATCCAAAAGGATTATATTTTCCATTATTGAGAATTCTCTACGCCTATAAATACGGGGCTTCAGAGTTCATAAATTACAAGTCAGGGGATAACGGCGAAGCGCTTCGAGAGACGATATAAGACTTTTTAAAGCATTCTCTCAAAGAAGTTCATCGCATTCAAATCGTAGTCCAAAGACGAGAATCGAGTACGAAACTTCGTTAGACGATATCAGTCTTTCTGTGAAAAGCATTCATTTCTTTCGAAGTCGTTCGTATTCGGATCAAAGGCAGGATATTGCGAGGCTTCGTCAGACGATATAAGTCTTTCTGTGAAAAGCATTCCTTTCTTTCGAAGTCATTCGTTCGGATCGAAAGGCGAGATATTGCGAAGCTTCGTCAGACGATATAAGTCTTTCTAAAAGCATTCTATTTCTTTCGAAGTTGTCCGTATTCGGATCAAAGGCAGGATATTGCGAGGCTTCGTCAGACGATATAAGTCTTTCTGTGAAAAGCATTCCTTTCTTTCGAAGTCATTCGTTCGGATCGAAAGGCGAGATATTGCGAAGCTTCGTCAGACGATATAAGTCTTTCTCAAAGCATTCTATTTCTTTCGAAGTTGTCCATATTCGGATCGAAGTTCAAAGGCGGGATAACGTGAAGCTTCGTTAGACGATATAAGTCTTTCTTTAAAAGCATTCAATTCTTTCGAAGTCGTTCTTGCCAGAAGTAAAGCTCGAAACGTCCAAGTCCAAAGCGCTCGTGACCAAGCTCAAAGCCCACGAATAAAGCGTCTTTGATAATTATCAAGTCCAACTCAACTTCGTGATCAAGCCCAAAGGCCCACGAAGAAGCATCCACGAAGTTCGTGATCAAGCCCAAAGGCCCACGACGGAGCTTAACGAAGGCCCAAATCAAGAAATATCAAGATCAAGAATTTTCCAAAGTCTTTCAAAAGTCATGCAAGTGAAGAATCAGAGGAATAGAGATAGAGCCCGTTAAACTTTAGTAAGTTATATTTGTACTATTTTCTGATAATTCAATATTCGAATAAAAGAAAATACGTTACAGTATTACCGTCCAAGAATTAGTGTGGAAGTGACGCCGTCCAAGATAGTGACGTCAGTGTGGGGCACTAGACGATTTTCCAGATCCCCCAAATGACGATGATGATAATAACGATGAACCAAATTTAAATTAGTATGTATACACCTCAAGAAAATTCAATTACACAAAAGAACGCACTTGAAGCAACCGCAAAGCTCCACCGATGTTCATCTTCTGACGCTGGCACGAAGTACATAGCTCTCTGTACAAGAAAGCCAGAACGGCACTGCCCCAACTGTAAGTGTGCACGGGGTCTATGTCTTCGAGCAGCGGGAGAAAAGTCATGGACGTCGAGCTTCCGCTAGAGTCGGGGAACATCACCGAGCCCATGAGCAACAGCGCATATGCACGTGCGCGGTGATCGACTTCAAAATCTGGGCTGTCATCATCGATCTTGTTGGCTTCTAGCCAGTCTGCAAACTTCCTCAATGATATCTTCGTCCCGCTGTATGCACCCACAACAAGTCTGTACCCAGTCAGCTCCTCCAAGTAATCGATCCACTGATCCTGCGTCCTGCTGTGGATCACACCACTGACTGAATGACCATCGACAGGGAGTCCCCACAACACACAACGTCCTCACGCGTGACGGTGGCCTCACCCACAGGCAAGTGGAACGTGTGCGTCTCATTCCTCCACTTCTCTACGAGAGCAGTGATCAAGTGTGGATCTAACTTCTGAGATCCACAACTATAGACGCCGTAGAACAACATCGTATCCAACTCCAAAATACGACCGTGCAACTGCACCGGTCGTGAAAGCTTACCTCACACGATGCTCTCCAAACCCCTAACCATCAGAATTGGATAGTACATCGTTACAACTATGACTATCCTGGAATATCAACAGGGAGCGATCTATCGGACCGTAGTATTCGTACGTATCCATCCTAAATCGAACGTCTACAAGTCAATATCACCATAACTACCATCAAGCACACACATAAATTGAATCATGTAGTAACAATCGAATCAATCAACCTAAAAGCCCTAATTTCAAAATTAGGGTTTGAAATTTGGGAAAATTCCTAAATCCAATCAATTATGTAAAATTAACGTATTATATCAATCTACTAAACAACCCACAATATATAAAGCACATATTATACCAAAAACACAAACTTAAACGCAAGAATTCGACGAAATTTAACGAAACATCAAAATCAAGATTTAAACAAATTAGGAGTTTCATACCCAAACGAAGCTTAATCGATGATGATGAGGAAGAACGGATCTATCACGTGGTGTTCGCCGCTGTAATTCGCCGGAATCGTGGGAGGAGCCGTGGAGAAATGAGGAAGAAGAAGAGGAGTCACGGCCATTATTAGCCACGACGTCGCTGCTATTAAGCGCGACGTCGCGGCTAATAGCCGCGACGAAGGTTCTAATGGGCCAACAGTCGGCCCATATAATTTTTTTTTGAATTTCAGGCCCAATTTTTAAATATCGGGCCCGATCAGGCCCGCGTTAAGCCCTGGTGCCCGTGCCACGTCAGCATTGCGGCCATGGCCGCAACGTTACTGATAATGGAGGCGTTTCACTCGATTTTATTAATTTAGACCAAAATAACCCTATTTTATAGAATTTGGCTTTAAATAGCATTATTTTAAATTAAAAAGCCTATTTCTAATTTAACTTGAAACCTCTTGTAAGTCGTAATAATATTTTTACGCTGATTTTATCGTGGGGCCCACCGTTCGCTAACCGTCATAAGCGGGTTATTTTAAAAAAAGAGGATTACTTTTGATTTCTTTTAAAAAAAGAGGAACCAACTCAAATCAATTTAAAAAAGAGGAACCGTTCTAATTACCTTAATTAACTAAACCCTTAATACCTAAATAATTAAAAAAAAGAAATATATATATATATATAAAATAACGCACCCACCATTAACGCACCCCAAGCAAACCAACCGAGATTTTGACGGAAAAAACGAGCTGAAGCATCCGACGAATTGAAACCCCCAAGCTCGAAGACTCCCAATTTCGTTCTTGAACGCATATACAGTAAGTTTCGTTCATGTTAACGCCGGTTTTAGTATACATTATCGGGACATTGTAATTTCCGTTCATGTTGATGACATTTACATTTCGAGCATCGGGTATTAGATTTTCGAAGGTTTGGGTAGTTATGGGTAGCATTTTAACTTAGATCTGTGCGAATTTGCAGAAAATTTTCGTTTCGCGGTTATTCGAATATGTTATTCGAGTTTATTTAGACTCGTAAACGTCACTCGAATAAATTATTCTATATCATAATACTCGAAACATTATTCGACTTAAGCGTAAACTCGAATAATACTCGAATGCCTTACTCGAATAATTATTGTTTCCGAATATTTTATTTATTCGAATAACTCGTTTGCAATAAAAGTTGATTTATTCCTTTATTTCTTCGATAACAACTTATCGAGTGTCTTCAAAATCTTAATACTGGAAGTCCCTATTCGAGTTCTTTTAAACTCGAATTATATACTCGATTAATTTTTGTTATTCGAATTTTGCAATTATTCGAATAATGTTATTGCAAGTAAATTTTATTAACAATGATTTGTTTCATATGCAGGTTATGCCGACCAGCATCATGATTGATTACGATGGAGAATGGATAATTGGGAATGATAATAAATGGACATGGGTTCCAAGGATGGGAACAAATATGAAGCCCATTGGGTTCGATGTCGATTGTTGTTTGCTGGACGATCTGCGGAACGAAATATACGAGACTATTGGCGTAAGCGGGAGGCCGGCGTTAAAGCTAAGTTATCAGCCATCTATGAGAGGTATGGAAGGGTGTGCTCCGTTGTATATAAAGAATGATCGAGAGTTGAAGGGTTATATATACTTAGGGGGGTTATAGACCGATTCTCCGTGTGGAGATTGGACTCCCTACGACCCTCCACCGTCAAACTCTCGCGAATGATAAAGTTGGTCCCGTTCCAATTGAGGTTCGTAGCGATGGAGGTGGTTACATCGATGATTACCTTGACCGTATCATCGACTTTGGCGGATGCGAAGATGTGAATTATGGGGGTGAAGGTCACAATGAGGCGAACGACCGTGATGAGAATGTTGCATCACGGCAGAACGTGCACGTCAATTTTGATGGCGTGGACGGACAAAATGCGGACGGGAATGATGAGGAGGAGGAGGAAGAGGAAAATGCAACTATTCCTAGCGATCGGTATTCTTTTACCGACGGTTCCACCATGAAGGTCGGTGATGAATTCGAGAATAAGAAGGCCGTCAAGAATAGGATCCAAAAAGTTGCTATAGAGGCATGCTTCGAGGTCAAGATTATAAAATCTTCCCGATCGTACTATGGCGTGAGATGCAAAGAGGATGGATGTACTTGGAGGATATGGACGGCGAAGATAAGGATACATCCGTATTCTCGATTCGTACGTATTGCAACACACATACGTGCGACCTTGCAAATCGGAATGCAAGACTCACTCAAGCATCGTCAACCTCCGTGAGTGATATGCTGCTTGAATCTTTTCAGGGTTCAACAAGTACACCGGCCCCTAAACTCATTCAAACAATGATGAGAAATCGTGGGATTGAAGTTTCGTACTTCAAAGCATGGAAAGGAGGCATTTTAGCACAAAATGCAATGAAGGGTGACCCAGATGAGAGTTACAAGCTGTTGCCGTCGTACCTGTCGACGTTGAGAAGAGTGAATCCGGGAACCATAGCAAGTGTATATCTGGACGACGAGCGGAGATTTAAGCACGCATTCCTATCCCTTGGTGCTTGTATTGCGGGATACCGTCACATGAGGAAGGTTGTTTGCATAGACGGTACTTGGTTGAAAGGAAAGTATGGGGTACGTTGCTCATTGCATCAGCGGAGGATGGCGACCGCCATCAGTTTCCTTTAGCTTGGGGCATAATCGACAATAACGAGTGCATAGAAGCTTGGTCGTGGTTCTTGAATGAGCTCTTGCAAGTCGTGCCCAACGAGGACGATCTTGTCATCGTATCCGACAGATCTCCTTCTATCAAAGCCGCCGTTGCAGCCGTCTACGGTCGTGCGCCACCACGGTCATTGTATTTGGCACCTGTCACAAAATATGAAAAGCAGGTGTAAGAAGCAGGGTGCGACCGAGACGTTCATACACATTGCTAAAATATACAAGCAATGCGACTTTGATTCACAATATGGTGATTTTGAGAATAGGTTTTCCCACCGCATACGCGTATTTGCAACAGACTGATACTAAGGAACGATGGAGTCGAGCCTATCCGACGTCTCGCTATAACATCATGACTACGAACGGGGTGGATCTATTAATGCAAGACTCCGCGAAGAAAGAAAGCTACCGATCATTGCGCTTCTGGAATCGATACAGAGGCTGACGGCGGATTGGTTTGCTAGATACAGACAGCATCTGGACAAGCAACCACGCGGTTTACCCCGACGGTGGAAATGAAGCTCCGTGAGAGGTATGAGCTAAGTCAAGGTATGAAGTACATGAAATCGCTCCGCATGAGTACGATGTCCGATCTCCGGGGGTCGTGCCATTGTTAACTTGCGGTCGAAGACTTGTACGTGCCGCCAATTCGACATCGACAGGATTCCTTGTCCACATGCAATCGCGGCGAGTCTACGAGCGAACATGAGTTTCTACCCGTTGTGTTCGGAATATTATTCTGTCCTAACGTGGCAGTCTGCTTATCACGGACGAGTTTCGCCGGTTCCGGATCAAGCCGAGTGGGATACCTCGGATCAATTGGTGTTGCCGCCTCCGTTCGTAGCAAGGCGTGGTCGAGAAAAGAAAAGAGGTTTCCGTCCGTCGGTGAGTTTGGTCGTAGACATTAAGTAAATCTTGATGTATGAGTTGTGTATGAGTTTGATGTATGAGGTTGTATGAATTTGATGTATGAGGTTGTATGAGATTGATGGATTATTGTGAGTTGGCTGATTGTAGCTATTTTCACTGTTATTCGAGTAAACTGCATAACTCGAATTTTATTAGAATAGGTCACTCGAATAACGTAACAATAAAAGGTCGAAAACGAAAACTGAACTTATTCGAGTATCTGAATAACTCGAATAATTTACACAAAAATCGACAAATACCGAACTCGAATAATATCTTGTGATTCGAGTGTTCTTTTCAGAATTTTTGAATTTTAATTATCTCGATACATAGATGTATAAATATCAATATTCGATGTTTTAGGGCCTTCATGATGTTAATAAGTCGCTTTATGAAGATTAACAATGTTTAATAAAAGTCGTTGCATGACATACAATGAAATACATTGGTAGATAGGACTTTAGTATATACATTCCCATCAACAATGTATATAACATGTATAGAAATATCAACTTTATTTTCTTTTTTTTTCAAGAATCCTATAATATATTATTACTTAGACAGGAAATGTTATTTAACATGAAATGATATTTTAATATGAAATGTTATTTAACATTTCATGCTCATGATATAAAAACAATATTTCCGATTTTTAAATTATTCGAGTTATGTATTGTACTCGAGTAAACTCGAATGCGAAACTCGATAAAAGTAGCATTATTCTAACAACTCTTTAACTCGGATAACAGTGAAGTTCGACGGAAACAACTTATCCAGTGAAGTTTTATTCGAGTGCTGTATATACTCGGATTAGGCTCGAATGGCTTACTCGTTTAATTCTCGTATTCGAACAAGCTCTTTTACTCGAAAAACAGTGAAGTCCGGTAAAATCAACTGATCCAGTGAGGCTTATTCGAGTGCTATGAGGTACTCGGATTAGGCTCGAATACGTTACTCGATTAAATTATCATTATTCGAACGAGCTCTTTTACTCGAATACAGTGAATTTGAAAAAAACAACACTGAACCTGAACACTCTGAACAACCTCAACAGCAAACTCAACCAACCATAACACAGAACAATTCTAAATCAAAAATCTATACAAATATATCTAAAACGGTTCATACAATATCCCAATTGTTAAAATAAATACATATAGTCAAAAACTTTCTAAACGACAAAACTTTAGAATCGTCCAAAGCGTAGAGATCATCTCTGTTACCGATCAACATAGACATCGCGGCCCTAAGCATGTACGTACCGCACTCTACGCTGTTCGAGAAATAGAACAATTTCAGGTTTAAGAAAATAAGAAATAAGAAAGTGAGAAAATAAGAAAAATTACCTGAGGACTTGTTGAGGGAATTGGGGCACCGCACCCAAGCAAACTTCTCCACGGAATCTTGCTCCACGCCGACGTGTTGAAGCATCAGCGGTATCACTTCGGCCAAAGGATCGAGGAACGGCTTCATGAACCTCAAGTCCGAATCGCTTTGAGCGGTCGGAATCCAAAAACGAGGATGTTCCCTCTCCTTGAACCGAGCGACGAGGAGCACCCAATGCGCGTTAAATGCCAATGGGATGACGGCCACATCCGCTTGGCTCCAGTTAAGTGACGGCTTGCCGCCGTATATCGCATTGAACTCTCCCGTGGCGAATAGCTCGAACGAGGACACGTTCCACGGTCGCGGTTTGGCGGACTCCATCTTGACTGCTTGTGCGAAGTTGGTGTTCACGTACGCAATTCGCTCCTCATGCACGCAGTTTTCTTGCATCGCCGTGAACCCGCCAGAATGCCTCGTTGACGTGCTGCAATAATAGCATATAATGTTATTAAACGAAATAATTAGAACATATTTAGCAAAAAACACACACACTCATCCGAAAGCCACACTTTCGCTGTGGACAGGTCGGCAAAGAATTTCTTGTCGTACGCTTGGAGCATTCCTTGCCGCTCCTCCTTTGCGCCATTCTTGCACCTCCGCCGCGATGGCATCCCAACTCTT
>JAPQWV010004597.1:0-28312 GCA_027422505.1 Craterostigma plantagineum
AGGCATCGGTTGTTGAATACAACCGACGCTAGCTAATACAAAAGTCAGCGAACGCGAAACCCACATAAAAACAACATAAACATAAACAAGTAATGAGGAATACCGACCGTGACTACGAATTCGACGAGAGCAATACGGCCCGTGACTAACCGAGATACTAGACGACGCGGCACCGGCGTAAGGCGGCGGAGGGATCGAGAGCGATTAGTCTTCGGCGGCGAACGACGACCGTGGTATAGTATATGCAATTTCGAATGGGTTTTCATTTTTCCAAACTTTCGTCCACTTTACGTATGTATTTGCTTGATTTCATGTTATACATATCGATTTTGCTTTATTATTACGAATTTGCGAATTTGGTGTTGATTTTGCCGCGATTTCGAATGGGTTTTTCGGTTATCTGAAATTTTCGTCCACTTTTCTTATGTATTTGCTTGGTTTCATGTTATACATTTCGATTTTGCTGTTACTAAGTTCCAATTTGCGATTTTTTGTTGATTTTGCCCAATTTTGTTTCGAAATTAGGGTTTTGGGCGAATTGGGCGATTTTTGGCAATATAGGGGGTTCTGTGATCGTGATATCTTGCTGAGGATTGGAATTTCGTGCTTGGGCAGCCGTGCTCGTTATTTTTGGTTTGATTTCGGACAATTACGGGTAATCTTTGAAGCCCGTAATCTATTTAATTACCATTTTTGGGTAATTTGCTATGGTGGTGACGGGATTGGGAGGGAGGTTGAAGACGATGAAAAACCTAATAATTGAATGATTAGCTTAATGGGCTATTTCCTATTGGGCTTGTTATTAATTTTTTAAAATTACTTTTAGAGCCCAAATTTGATTAAACATAATATTCCAATTTTTATTTAAGAAAAAAAACACTTATAAATTTATATTTAAGTATAAATAATATTATCTGCAAAAAAATGATATCAAGATTTAATTAAGTATAGATAAACCAATTATTTAAATTATTCGTAAAATTGAAAAACAACTATACAAATTTTTATAGCTGATTATTATATTATATTCTATATAGCGATTTCGGGGTCGACTAGGCGACAGCTTTTCAAACACTTATGAAATACATGTTTAGTTGTTGCAAATATATGTGCTTTTGGTTTGTATAAGACTAGATATTCGTTCAAGATTTGCTCATTAGGAAGATATCTTGAATGGTAACGTTATATGTTCGCCTGTGCGAATTACTTCTAAAAATTTCATTGCTATGCTTTAGGTTCTTGTAAATGGATCGGAGTTGGATACGTAGTAATCGAACATCGGCTGAATATTTAAGTGGCGTAGAGGAATTTATGAAATGTGCGGAACAAAATAGAAGAAAAAAGAGGCAATCGAAGATATCATGTCCGTGTCGTAATTGTAATAACGTCCGATGGTGGAATAGTGCGACTGTTAGAGAACATCTAATAATTATCGGTTTTAAACCTGATTATATTAGTTGGATATGGCACGGTGAGACCGTCAATGAAGCTAGTTGTGTGGGAGAATCAAGTTGTAAATTAGTGCCACCAATTGAAGTCGACGATGTTGTAGTTGACAGTTCGTCTGACGAAAGTGATCGTATTGAGGACATGCTTCGCGATGTTCAAGAAGATTTTGAAGAACGTCCTCCAATATTTGATAGTTTAGTCAGAGACAACAGTATCCCTTTGTACAACGGCTGTTCAAAATACACAAAGCTATCTGCTGTGTTCAAAACTGTTGAATGTCAAGGCAAAATTTGGAATATCAGACAAATGTTTCTCTACGCTGTTAGAAATATTCTCGGATATGCTTCCTGCCGATAGTGAACTTCCCACGTCGACGTACGATGCAAAGAAGTTGTTGTGCCCTCTAAATTTGCAGTATGAACGAATACATGCTTGTCCCAATGATTGCGTACTTTATAGAGGCAAGTATGAATTTGCTAATAAGTGCCCAGTTTGTGACACTTGGCGTTATAAGCAAAAAGATGAAGTCAATGGCCCTCCTGCTAAGGTTCTGTGGTACTTGCCGATAGTTCTAGGCTTAAACGTATGTTCTCCAACGCTGATGTCGCTAAAATGTTTAGATGGCACGACGAAGAACGAATAAAAGATGGAAAACTGAGACATCCTGCTGATTCCCCTCAATGGAGAAATATTGATACTTTATTTCCTGAATTTGGAGTTGAAGTACGAAATCTTAGGCTTGGTCTTTGCACTGATGGGATAAATCCGCACGGTGACATGAGCAGTCGTCATAGTACGTGGCCGGTATTGCTCTGTATCTACAACCTTCCTCCATGGCTTTCAATGAAAAGAAAATACATCATGTTGTCGTTGTTAATATCGGGTCCTAAGCAACCTGGTAACGACATTGATGTCTACTTGGCTCCGTTGATTGATGATTTGAAAACTCTGTGGTACGTAGGAGTTGAGGTCTACGACGCGTACGTCAAATCAAGATTTACCCTACGCGCCATGGTATTCTGCACCATTAATGATTTTCCTGCTTATGGAAATTTGTCTGGCTATAGTGTGAAGGGCAAGAAAGCTTGTCCAATTTGTGGGGATAATACGGACAGCCAGTGATTAAACAATTGCAGGAAACACATTTATATGGGACATCGAAAATTCCTTTCGCGTACGCACGAATATCGAACAAAGAAGAAACTACTGCCATTGTTTAATGGAAAGAGCGAGACTTCTCATGTTCCGTTACCTTTAAAAGGCACAGAAATGAGTGACATATCGAACATAAACGCACAGTTTGGTAAGAAATGCAAGTTGCCAAAGGAAAATGTATGGAAAAAGCGGTCAATATTTTGGGACCTTCCATATTGGAAGCACCTCGACGTGCGGCATTGCATCGATGTCATGCACGTCGAAAAGAATGTTTGTGACAGTATCCTGGGGACTCTTTTAAATATGCCTGGTAAGACAAAAGATGGTCTTAAAGTCAGACAAGACATAGTCGAACTAGGACTGCGGCCCGAGCTAGCACCAATTGAGAAAGGGAAAAAGACGTTCCTTCCACCAGCTTGTTTCACACCTAGCAGAGCTGAGAAGTTAAGCTTTTGTGAATGTCTTTGAGGTATTCAAGTGCCATCTGGATATGCTAGCAATATAAAGAGAATTGTATCCTTAAAAGATATGAAGTTAGTGGGATACAAATCTCATGATTGTCATGCATTGATGCAACATCTATTGCCAATCGCTATTCGTGGGGTATTGCCGAAGCACGTTCGTCAGTGTATTTCAAAACTTTGCTTCTTCTTCAATGCTATTTGCAGTAAAGTACTTGATCCCGAGCTGCTAGACGACCTGCAAGTTGATGTTGTGATTACTCTGTGTCGCTTCGAAATGTTTTTTCCACCATCATTCTTCGACATCATGGTACATCTCATCGTTCATTTGGTGCGTGAAATCAAGTGTTGTGGCCCGGTGTACATGAGATACATGTATCCGTTCGAACGATATATGAAAGTCCTCAAGGGATACGTTAGAAATCGATATCGGCCAGAAGGTAGCATTGTCGAAGGATACACCACAGAGGAATGTGTTGAATTTTGCACATCATATTTGGGAAATGTGAAAGAGATAGGGGTTCCTACTTCTCGGCATGACGGACGATATGGAGGCAAACCGTTGACAAAGCCACAGTATAAGAATTTATCGAGAGAATTATGGGAGACGGCCCAATTTTATGTGTTGCGTCA
Organism: Craterostigma plantagineum; assembly: GCA_027422505.1. Classification (NCBI taxonomy): domain Eukaryota; kingdom Viridiplantae; phylum Streptophyta; class Magnoliopsida; order Lamiales; family Linderniaceae; genus Craterostigma; species Craterostigma plantagineum. The sequence continues at coordinate 3,699 of JAPQWV010004597.1, forward strand.
TCTGGATGAAGTTCAACCGTTCTTGGAAGAACACTTAGCTAATTTGCGTCGCGTCTATCCTACGAAATCCGAGTTATGGCTCATAAAGGAACATAACCGATCGTTTTTAGGGTGGTTCAAACAGAGGGCACTGTATGCAGAACACGGGTCGAATTGTAGTGAAATGATTAAGTGGCTGGCTTGGGACCTGAATGGAACGTTGCGACATATGAGGGGTACGACATTAATGGTTATACATTTTACACCAAGAAACGAGACGATAAGAGCGCCTCACAGAATAGCGGGGTCACATTGGTTGCATTGTCTAGGGACGTTTCTCGTGGAAAAGATGTCCAAGTTACGAGTAATGAGGAATCATATTATGGGTTTGTTGAAGAAATCATTGAACTTGCCTACAAAAATGACGTCAAATTTGTTTTACTGCGATGTCAGTGGGTGGATAACAGACGGGGCATTCGAAATGATCCTGAGTTAGGATTCACAATGGTTGACTTACAGAAGGTGGGGTATGTTGATGATCCATTCATTCTTGCAACACAAGCTAGACAAGTGTTCTACGTTCGAGATCCTGCTAATACTGATTGGCATATTGTCCTTCAAGGCAAAAGGAGTGTTCTTAGCATTGGCGATATCGAGGATGAATAAGAATACGATGAGAGCGATAACACATTTCCTTTTCCGACTGGTGTAGAACTAGTTCCAATTGTGGAAGACGATGTAACTTGTCGTCGATACACTATTTCAACTCATAGTGAAGGATTATATTGCTGAAAATTATTGTAAGTGTGCATATTATATCATATATATGTTTGTTAATGTTATCTAATGTTTGTTGCGATTAATAATAGTCGATATAAAAAGCAATGATGTTTGATAATGCAGGTATTGCACGAGATGTCTTCAGATCCTTCTACTTCGGGTGGGACCGACTCCAGCGGGTCGAAGAGGCGTACAAGAGGGTCGTACAATATGAAATCTTTACGGAAGCGATTAGATGCTGACCCATCTATTTGTCCGTTACAATTCGGCCATGATGGCGATGTCATTGGCCCAGACAGGACCACAAGAGCACAATTCAGCAATTATATTGGTCGGATGACGAGGTCACATGTGCCGGACTTCATCACGGATTGGCGCCATATCGACGTGGGACTTAAGGATGCGTTGTGGGTGGACATTAAGGTAAAATTTTTATATTAGTGTACATTAAGAACTTAAGAACGAGCTTTAGTGATATCTCAAAATTTATTTTTGCAGCGTACGTGGAACTTGCCCGACGATCCTTCTATCAAGGCAAAGGTTTTAAAAAAAGCAGGAGAATTACGAAAAAATTGGAAGACCAAGTTCACTCAAAAAGAAAAGGTGAAAGGGCCAAGTGTGGATGACGACTACGATCACATAGATCATACGGTGTTGTCTCAGTGGCGGGAATATAAGGCGAGCTCCCAGTTTCAGGTAAATATTTATCCATTTAACTATATTTATAAACAATATATAATCTAATTTGACTTAAATATTTCAAGAGATTAGCGAAAAAGCGAGACAGAGTCAATCTCACAACTTATATCCACACGATCTCGGCACGACGGGTTATAGAGGACGGATGGCTGAGTGGGCAACAGAGGATCCACTAGACCATATTGTTGACTTTCCTGATAACTTGGTTCCTCTGTTGTCCATGGGAAATGAAAGAACAAAAAATTTCATCCGAGCCCGCACTAAGAAAAGGGATGATGGTGGTTATGTCATTGATGGTGGCGCCACGAGGGATCTCGTCGAGAAAGTTGTAAGTGATAGTGAAAAAATTTTCTCTTAAATTTCACAAATATATTATTACATTTAATATGTACTTTACTAATATATTTGGACAGGCACAGGTGCATGAGCAGCAGAGTCAAGGAGAATTTGTACCCGTTAGACAACATGATGCATTGTCCCATGCTATAGGAAAACCCGATCACCTTGGCGGGTTAGAGGCGTCGGGAAGCATGGGACAATTCGAAGCGTGTTCGGCAAGCCATCCGAGACATCGAGGGGGCATTACATGTCGGATACGTCTATGGAGCAGATGAAGGAGCAGATGAAGGCTGAGATAGGGACTCGGCTAAGAGAGGAGATGTTGGCCGAGGTGTAGGCTCGAGTTGCTACTCAGGTGGCGAGTCAAGTGAGGGCTTACTTAGCTCAAATGGGTATGCAAGTGCCTAACATGGAACAAGAAGTGAACATGGGCGGACCTTCTTCAATTTCCCCTCGTACTATACCGAGTTCTCATGGATCGGCCATTGATCCATTTCCCTCGTCGATGGACGTGTCGGTGAGTATTATTTGTTTAAATGTAATGTTTGACTTATTTTATCTTAACCTTGTATTCATTTGAACCAAACCATATAGTATCCTAAAGTACGACTGATGCTCAACATCACTGGGGCATTAGAGGTCGTCGCTATTGGGTCGGTTGTTGAGGGCCGTACTACTATACATAATGTCCCAGTGTCCGTAGAGAACGTCGTTGCCTCCATCGATATCATTGCGGCTGGAAGGGAAGGGGTCAATCTTCCCGTACCAAGCAGGGAAGTTGCGACGTTGGGGGAAGCATACAACAGTTTTGTACAGTGCCAAAAGAATTAGTACTTTCGCCGAATTGATGTAAGAAGATCAATATATTTATCCATGGCTTTGATAATATTTTCACTAACTTATGTACTTGAATATGCAGACACTTGTATCTAGTAGCCATATAGTTAATGATATCGCAAGATTGGACCAGGAAGTACTTGAACGTCTAGGCGAGCATTGCCGTCATATGGTTGACGTAATTTCGTCTCGTGAAGATCGGTTGCATTACTCTTTAGTATTCGACATGTCCAATGTCTATTATAATCCGAGACCTAAATAGTTCATAGCGCCTATCGGGGTCAAGGAAATTCTCGAGCTATTGAAGCTTGGATTCGTCGGTGATTCAGGTTTTCTTAAGGTATCTTTATTTTATCGTTGAAGCTAATTTTTGCAAGTATGATTTGTTAAATATATGTAATCATTATAGATATCTTCATAAAGAGACATCGGAGTTCCATTGCTTCAATCCGAGTATTTTAAGCTTGATGGCTACTGAAAAGAATTCAGATGGAGAGATTGACTACGTGGCTGAGGCGTTCAAAAATACGTACAAGTCATGTAATTATTTTTTTGCGCCTCACTGTGAAGGGTGAGAATGCTCTACTTATATTGTATGTTATATATCTTAGTGGTTTACTTCATACGCGATTAAATTTACGTTTTTACGTGATTTAGGAGTCATTGGGTGTTGTTGGTGATCGATTTTGCCGCGAACACCGTATTTGTGTTCGACCCTTTGGCACCAGCGGTGGGCGTAGGAAAGTTAGCTATCCGTGATCGTCTAAACTCGTAAGTTATGGAATGTTCTAGTTTATATAGTTTCTTCATCGTTTATTTAATTATTTTGTATCATAATTTCTTATTTTCAGGGCTATAAAGACGGCAACCTTCGTTGGTGCGGTTCAAAGTAAGAGGACACCCCCAGTTAGTTGGAAAAGATGCAAGGTAACATTATTTCTACAATTTGAGAGTAGTTTTTTGTTTGGATTCTTATAATATTTAGTATTTGTGAATATAGTGCCCTCGACAACCGGCCAATAGTGAATTATGTGGCTACTATGTCATGCGATATATGTTTGATATTGTACGAATCGTCGGAGATGGCCGAACGAATTTGATATCGGTATGATAATTTGTTTCATCTACATAGATTTTTAAATAATTTGTCTTAGTCGCTTCTTATGTTTTAATGATTCGTTTCTTGTTGGCCAATGATACAGGTTTTACAAAATAGCGTTTACGACAGTGCCTCGATTAAAGAGATTTGCGAGTTGTGGGCAGAATATTTCATGGAAATTTGCTCGTAGTTCTATTTGTTTCATATATTCGACATTTGTAGTTGGGTATTTATGTTCCATTAGTTGGATTACATGGATATTTTATGTTAGATTAGTGGATATTATTTATATTACATGACTCTCGTGAAAATTTTTGATTTGGGTTGATTTGGACTGAACAAGAGGGTTCGGAAAAACAACAGGTAAATAGAAAAAAAAAAACCCAAATAGAAAAGGTGAAAGGGCCAAGTGTGGATGACGACTACGATCACATAGATCATACGGTGTTGTCTCAGTGGCGGGAATATAAGGCGAGCTCCCAGTTTCAGGTAAATATTTATCCATTTAACTATATTTATAAACAATATATAATCTAATTTGACTTAAATATTTCAAGAGATTAGCGAAAAAGCGAGACAGAGTCAATCTCACAACTTATATCCACATCATCTCGGCACGACGGGTTAGAAAAAAAACCCAAATAGCACTAGAAAAATTAAAAAATACTATATGCTTCGGTTGTTTGACACAACTGACGCCTATAGTCTTAACCCTAATAAATCATATATTTCTTCACTTCGACCTATTTGTATCTTCGAGCTCGAGCGACGGCAACTTCGGCGATTCGCATCAGCAGCATACATAAGTCACTCAGGCTTAGTAAGTGCGTTTTTGTACAATTTCTTATTCATTTGCCTAATTTCGAGATATAACAACCGACTTTGAACGATTATTTTGTCGAATCTTCCGTGCATTTGGACATTTTAAGATTTTATATGTTTATTTGGGTCGATTTGGGGAATATTTAGTTCGAAGTTATAGGGTTTGGGCGTTATTTTGCCTAATTTTGAGATATATAGTCTTTGGCGAATCCTCCATCATTTTGACATATCTTCTGATTTTATTATGTTTATTTAGGTCGATTTGGGAGTTTTTTAGTTCAAAATTAGGGCTTGGGAGTTATTTTGCCTAATTTCGAGTTATTTTGTCGATTATGAAAGATTATTTTGTCGAATCTTCCGTGCATTTGGACATTTTCTGATTTATATGCTTATTTTGGGTCGACATGCGGAATTTTTAGTTCGAAATTAGGGTTTGGGCGTTATTTTGCCCAATTTCGAAAATATTTTCGACTTTGAAGGATATTTTGTCGAATCTGTCGTGCGTTTGGACATTTTCTGATTTTATATGTTGTTCTTGTTATAAATATGTAACTAATAACCGATTTATTTGGGTCAAATTTTTTTATATATGCGCATGCTTGCGTGAATTGATTGTTTCTTTTAGTTAATTTCTTGAGATTTTTTTAGAACATTTATATGTTTGCGGTTGTTTGCCTATGCTATCACTTGAATGAGTACCCTTTGAACCTTGCAGCATAAACAAGGCTTTGTTCCTCAACAAACAAGATGATGAAAGAGAATCATGGGAAATCAAGATTCAAGAATGTGTGTGTTTTCTGTGGAAGCAGCTCTGGCAAAAAGGATTGTTATAAAGAAGCTGCACTCGAGCTAGGGCAGGAGCTAGTAATTAATCGACAACCAAGCTCGCCTTTTCAATTTCCTTTCTTAAAATAACGGAGCACTTTATCTTTAATGTTTCATATCTGCATGTATGAAGGTTGCAAAAAGATTGAACCTTGTGTATGGCGGCGGAAGCATTGGGCTGATGGGTCTTGTGGCGCAAGTTGTTCATAACGGCGACAGACATGTTCTTGGGGTTTATTTGAAGCGCTTTCCAGTACTTTTTCACACTAATTTATCGTTTCGATTATGAAATCTGTTTCTGCAACGTTATTGCAGGATCTTACCTAGACATTTGACTGGAGAAGAGGTTTTGTCTTATTATCTCTCCTTTAACCTCTCTTCATGTGTTACCTTACAATGGTAGTAGATGATAATAACTTACCTGATTCTGAAAATTCCCACTTGTATGTGTTTGAGATGGTTCAGAAAACTGGTGAGACAATTGGCCAAGTTAAAATCGTGGCTGATATGCACCAGAGGAAAGCTGAGATGGCTCGGCATTCTGACTGCTTCATAGCTTTGCCAGGTATATAAGATGGGAGTTGGCTTTTATCCATTTTCACCACTTCTTTTGACCTCATCTAGATCTTGGCCTCATTTGGTAACTATCCATGGCTACGCATGTCATGTTTATCAGGTGGCTATGGAACTCTTGAGGAACTATTAGAAGTAATAACATGGGCACAGCTTGGCATCCATGACAAGCCTGTAAGTATATCCACATTTCATGTTCTTTTTTCCTTTACTGTAATTCATTTGTAATATATCTGAATATGAGGTGTAGGTTGGTTTGCTCAACGTTGAGGGTTACTACAACTCTCTCCTCAGCTTCATCGATAAAGCTGTGGATGATGGTTTTATTAAGCCTTCTTAGCGTCACATTTTTGTATCTGCCCCTAACCCCAAAGAACTCGTTCAGAAACTCGAGGTACACGTAATAATAACTAGCAAGTGCGTCTTTGTGTTCGTAGTTTTCACAGTCAATTAATCTTTTCTCAGCTTCTTTGATTTTTTCGTTTCCCATTGGAGTTCTCTTTATAGTTTCACAAATGGAAAAAACTGCAGTTTTTTCTCTGTAGAAAATGAATCTTCTAGCCTTTCCTTGGATGCAAAGTTTCCTTTTAACACTCTTTTCTTTTTTTTTTTTGTGGGATTTTGTGCTTAATGTTTCTTTGATATATAACAGAAGTACGAGTCCGTGGAAGATGAAGCGGTTGCTAAGCTAAATTGGAATGAAGAAACTGAGCAACAAACATCTTTAGATCGTCAAAGGTAAGATCGACTTGGTGAGTATTGCAAGGAAGTGCAGCTTGTTCAAATCTTCCGTTTCATTTGTCGTTTTTTTTCAGGGACACGGGCGGATGTGCTGAAGATAAGCAGGCTACTGCTTAATTGATTCACTGAACTCTTTTTGACGATGTAGTCTTTTTTATTAGCCTCTTTTTGCGAAGAAATGTGCTGAAGATAGGCATGCTACTGCTCGATTGATTCGCAAAACTCTTTTTGACGATGTAATCTTTTTTATTCGATAAACTCTTTTTGCGAAGAAATGTGATGACGATAGGCAGGCCTACTGCTTCATTGATTTGCGAACTCTTTTTGACGATGTGATTATTGGATTGAAAATAATAATGAAATATGCTTGATTATGTTGGGTCCTAAATTTATAATTACAGGTTTATTCGATATAGAAAAAGACAAATATATAAAAAAATAGGTGACAATTGTCTATTATAGGCATCGGTTGTACATAACAACCGACGCCTATTGTCCATAAAGGCGTCGACGCCTATATAGGCATCGGTTGTTCGTAACAACCGACGCCTATTGTCTATTATAGGCATCGGTTGTTTGTAACAACCGACGCCTATTATCTACCATTGGCGTCAATGCCTATATAGGCATCGGTTTTTCGCACAACCGACGCCTGTTGTGGCGCTTATTGTCTATTATAGGCATCGGTTGTTCGTAACAACCGACGCCTATTCTGGCGAAACAGCGTCGGACCCCAACCGACGCCTATTGCCTGTATCAACAGCGTCGGTGTGCTCGGCGTCGCCTGGAAACCGACGCATATAATCCGTAACAACCGACGCATATTACATGTTTTGTACTAGTGTATGGCGCTACCGTTATGACATGGCATGTACAAGGCAAGACATGATTTTAGGGCTAATGCCCTCACGGCGGGTCGTGAAACCTGGAGGGTGCGAGCTGAGGGAGTAAACGACACCGAGGGTACCTCGGGTGTTGACTACCTCAGATTAGGCTACCAGCGCGAAGCGTCCGCGTGGCGTATGAAACCACCTTGGGACAGAAAAGGTGCCCTAGGGTTAGCCTACCTTGAGTGTGTATTGCCACTTATATTTATTTATCCCTAGTGGATTCGAGCTCCATGATGGTGCATAGCTAGATAGCCGAGGGCCCTATATGACAAGACAAGACAAGACTAGGAAAAATATGAGGTCTAGGAAGCATTGGCGCGGATGCCTTTGCGAATTTAGGACACGTGCACGGCATGCATGGCTTTCACTTACTGAGCTTTATAAGCTCATTCCACGAAATTATGTGTTGTAGGTTCGCGGGATCATGGTACGTGATTTTACGACGGCGAGGCCTATTTTTGAAGCTTCCGGAGGACTTTTGAGGTGGCAGTGTGTACATGGATGCGACCTGAGTGGCGGGCCGATAGGTTATTTTGAACACGCATGCGCACTCTACTTTGTATTTACGTCCTAGGAATATTTTGTATTGTACAGAAGGACTTTCCTTTATATAAAAGGAAAAATTTTGTACGCATTTTCGTATATAGATTTCATTTATATCACATGCAGTCACATATAATAGTAATAAAAAAGGGCGGTAGGAGTCAGGGGCGCCGCAGGTGGTATCAGAGCTTTCGGTTACAAGTTTTGTAGACTGTCCATGTACACACACTCAAAAGCACGGAAGCGGCCTTGCTAGTAAGTTTTATGTTTCCATGAATGTTGTATGTACGTAATTTATTGGCCATAGGGACTATTAGGGTATCAAGACAAATGGGTAGAACAAGAAGTGAGGGTAGCGGAAGCGTTAGTAAAGGCAAGGAACTCGAAACACAAGCCGATAATCGTGATACAGCGATTCTTCAACTCACCGAACTTGTTCGCCAGCAATCCGCACAAGTTCAAGAAATGATGCAACAGCGAAATGCGGGCGGACAATCTAGTAATAATCTCTCTCAGGCGGAAAGAGTTGAAATCGTTGGGGAGCGATTTCGTAAACTCAATCCCCCGACTTTTGAAGATGCGGTCGACCCTACTGCGGCCGAAGACTGGCTCCGAACATTGGAAAGCATGTTCCAATATAGTCGAATTCCTGAAGAAGAAAAGGTGTTATGTGCTGCCTTCCTGCTGAGGGGGAGTGCAGGCCACTGGTGGGATACTATTCTTGCCTTTGAAGACCCTATTACAATGATGTGGGACCGATTCAAGGAGCTCTTTAGGAGCAAATACTTCACTGCCCCGGTACGAGCCCAAAGGATGAATGAATTCATCAACCTACGCCAGGGCCCGATGATCGTGGCAGAATATATCAGGAAGTTTGAGCAACTGTCCCGATTTGCAGCTCACATGGTGAGCACAGATGCATTGAAGGTGGAGCGTTTCTTGGAAGGCCTGAAGCCTGAATTATATAGACGTAAATATGGCCGGATCCCAAGGAGCTACCTACGCGCAGGTGGCTGAACGCGCGTTGATGGCGGAGCAAGCCGAACTCCGAATTATGCGCGCCCATGAAGCAAAAAGGAAGTTTATTCAAGGGCCGAAATGGAGTGGAGGTAGCCCGAAGAAACCCTTTAACCCAAACCCCAAGAATGCCAGACCTAATTTCCAGAACCGACCTGGACCTCCACAACAGTTCAATCCTAATCAAGGAAGACCTCCAATGAGCATACCGCCATGTCCCCGGTGCACACGTCGACATTTGGGAGTGTGCTTTTCTCAGAACGCAACCTGTTATAAATGTGGCAAGACAGGCCACTTTTCCAAGGCATGCACGGAAGTTACATCTGGGAGTCAAGCTCCTATTCAAGCTAGGCCACCTACTGTACCTGCTAGAGTTTACACGTTGACTTCTGAAGAGGCGGAGAACAATCCGTCTGTGGTGGCAGGTACTCTCCTTATCCATTCAACCCCAACATGCATATTAGTTGATTCAGGAGCCACGCATTCATTTGCATCTACTAACTACGTGGCGAGACTCGAGGTTACGCCTAATTTAGTTAACTACGAATACAACGTTACCATTCCCCATGGAACCTCTATGAGAACCAGTCAAATTTTACGAGATAGCCCAGTGGTAGTAATGATAAGACCTTACCCGTTGACCTGATAGTCATTCCAATGAACGATTATGAAGTAATCCTTGGAATGGATTGGCTATCGAAATACGGAGCAGTCATTGACTGTAACCTTAAGCAAGTAACCTTTAACCTAGAAGACACTGAACCCTTCACATTCACGGGAAGCAGCAAGCGTAGTAAGATTCCCAAGATGTCGGTAATGAAGGCCCATCGATTACTCAAGACAGGATGTGAAGCTTATTTAATATTTGCGATATCATCCGAGGAACGTGCGTCTCCAAAGTTAGAAGAAGTCCCAGTAGTACAAGACTTTCCCGATGTGTTCCCTGAAGACTTACCCGGACTTCCGCCAGATCGTGAAATTCAATTCACGATTGACCTAATGCCAGAAGCTGCACCGATTTCTAAGGCACCGTACCGACTCGCTCCAGCTGAGTTGAAGGAATTGAGGGAGCAACTGAATGAACTGTTGCAAAAGGGTTCATTCAGCCAAGCTTCTCACCATGGGGAGCACCCGTATTACTTGTTAAGAAGAAAGATGGATCGATGCGACTCTGCATCGATTATAGGGAGCTGAACAAGATTACGATCAAGAACAAATACCTCCTCCCTCGAATTGACGACCTATTCGACCAACTACAAGGCGCAACCGTCTTTTCGAAGATCGACTTAAGGTCAGGATATCACCAATTGAAGATCCGAGAAGAAGATGTCCCGAAGACTGCTTTTAGTACCCGCTATGGACACTACGAATTCCTAGTCATGCCTTTTGGGCTGACTAATGCGCCAGCGGCATTCATGGACCTGATAAACCGGGTATTCAAACCATTCTCATCTACTCGAAGACCAGGGAGGAGCATGAACAACACCTGAAGACGGTATTGGAAATATTACGAGAAAAGCAGCTGTATGCGAAATTTAAGAAATGCGAGTTCTTGCTCAAACAAGTCGCATTTCTTGGACACGTTATCTCAGGAGCTGGAATTTCTGTCGACCCCAGCAAGATCGAGGCTATTAACAACTGGCCTCAACCGACGAACGTGACAGAAATACGAAGTTTCCTTGGACTAGCCGGATATTATCGGAAGTTCATCAAGGATTTCTCCAAAATTGCATCAACCCTAACGAAGCTAACGAAGAAAAATACTCCATTTAAATGGGACGACGCTTGCGAGCAGAGCTTTCAAGAACTTAAGCGACGACTCACTACGGCTCCAGTGTTGACTATTCCCACAGGAACTGGAGGTTTTCTGTTTACAGTGATGCGTCTAAGAATGGCCTAGGATGTGTTTTAATGAAGAATGGAAATGTCGTTGCATATGCTTCCCGACAGCTAAAGGATTATTAGAAGAACTACCCGACTCACGACCTAGAGCTTGCCGCTGTAGTTTTTGCTCTCAAGATTTGGAGGCACTACTTATATGGCGAGCGATGCGAGATTTTCACTGATCACAAGAGTCTCAAATACTTCTTCACTCAGAAGGAGTTAAATATGAGACAGCGACGATGGCTCGAGTTAGTCATGGACTATGACTGCGTGATTAGCTACCACCCGGGAAAGGCGAACGTAGTAGCTGATGCACTAAGCCGCAAACTGTGAATACAGAGCTACAAAGGCTCGAAGTGGAGTTAATACCTATGGGCGATATTGAGACAAGACTAGCAGCGTTAACACTTCGACCTACACTGATGGAGCAGATTACGAAAGCCCAGGAGAACGACGAGTTATATCTGAAAATTAACGAAACTCCAATGGAACAAAGATCTTCAGACTTCACCATACGGGACGACGGAAGTTTATACTACAGAAGTCGTTTATATGTTCCTAACAATGCTGAACTACGTTAGACTGTCATGACGGAAGCCCACACTACCGTATACTCTATTCACCCAGGAGCGACAAAGATGTATAGGGATCTACGAGCCAACTATTGGTGGCCAGGGATGAAACGAGAAATTGCAACCTTCGTAAGCCAATGCCTGACGTGTCAGCAAATTAAGGCAGAACATCAACGACCGGCAGGAACTCTGCAATCCCTGCCAGTACCTGAATGGAAGTGGGATCATATTACGATGGACTTCGTTGTTGGCCTGCCTAAGACTGTGAAAGGCCACGACGCTATATGGGTCATCGTTGATCGATTGACCAACTCCGCTCACTTCCTGCCTATCAGTTCAATATTCTCAATGGAACGATACGCGGAATTATATATTCAAGAAATAGTACGACTTCACGGGGTTCCAATTTCGATCGTTTCTGATCGTGATTCAAGATTTCTGTCCAAATTTTGGATGAGTTTACAAAAGGCCATGGGAACCAAGCTATCCTTTAGTACGGCCTACCATCCTCAGACAGACGGGCAGTCTGAACGAACAATCCAGACGTTGAAAGACATGTTAAGAGCCTGCGTGCTCGATTTTAAAGGAAATTGGAGCCGATACCTTCCTTTGATTGAATTTTCATACAACAACAGCTTCCACGCAACAATCGAAATGGCTCCATACGAAGCGTTATATGGACGCAAATGTAGATCTCCAATCCATTGGGATGAAGTTGGAGAGCGAGCAATACTAGGCCCTGAGCTAGTACAGGAAATGACAGAAGCCATTGCTCAATACGAGAAAGAATGAAAACGGTCCAGAGTAGGCAGAAAAGCTACGCAGACCAAAAGCGTAGACCGTTGGAATTCCAAGTAGATGACTTTGTATTCTTGAAGGTGTCCCCGATGAAAGGTGTTAAACGATTTGGGAAAAAGTGCAAGTTAAGTCCAAGGTACATAGGACCGTTTCGAATCCTCAGAAAAGTTGGCGAAGTTGCCTACCAACTTGAACTACCGAATTCGCTAGCTCAAGTACATGATATTTTTCACGTATCGACGTTACGAAAATACGTCGCAGACCCAAGCCATGTGCTGAATACTGAAAATTTTCATCAACACCTCAAGCCAGATTTGAGCTACGAGGAAAAGCCAGTGGAAATCCTTATGTACGACACGAAACGATTACGGAATAAAGAGATTCCGTTAGTCAAGGTATTATGGCAGAATCAATCCACGGAGGAAGCTACGTGGGAACGAGAAGACGATATGAGAAACCACTACCCTGAGTTGTTTCTCCCTACCTGATTTCGGGGGCGAAATCCCTTTTAAGGGGGAGGATGTAATACCCGAGTCCCGTAAGTAAGCCGGCCAATAAATTTGCATACATGTTATATGACTTACGTGACTGCGTGAGACGTGTTTTACGATTTTATGTGTCAACATGATTTCAAATTGAGTGTTATTAGGGTTACTAACCAAGTAGAGGAATTAATTTAATTTAGGTTAGTTATTAATTTTAGGGTTTTTGGTACATGACATGTTAACTTAGAAGATTTGATTTAGTATATTAAGTATTAATACCACATTTTGGGGAACATGAATTGGTAGAAATAAATGTCGAAACATTAATATAAACTCGACAATAACAGTAAAGGATGTCGAATGAATTGATAAACTTTAATTACTTAGCTAGAAAGGAAATAATTAAAATAATGTGGTAGGGATTATTTCTTAGGAATATGATAAGTATGAACAAAGTGAAATCCAACATCACTTAGTTACTATGTCACGCAAAGAAAAGGGAGATAATGTTAAGAAGGCTAAACATAGTTTGGTTTACTGCTTGTCTATTGAGTTATATTAAATCTGTATAGTAGTAGGGACTAAAGTGCAATAGGTGACTTAGTATATAAGCAGGTCCGTGTATTGTAATTAAGTATGACGATTTATAAAAGTATTTTTTTAATTCTCAATCTCATGACATGGTATCAGAGCAATTAGGTGCTCAAATTTCACAACCAAATCCCGGGTCAAATTGATTCTGAAAGGAGGAATTTCTTCCGCAATGGATGATCGCGAAAGCACTGTTGGAAAGGATGATGAAAATCAGAACAAGAAACCTAATAATCAAGATCAAGAAAGGTCACTGGCAGAGAATTTGAACGATCAAATAAAATCACCGGCGATGGATTTCAACGATCTATATCCATCGGACACTCCAAATTTTGACCTGGCAACTGAAATCTTGAAAGGAACGGAGAACTACAGAGTTCGGAGTCGTGAAATGTTGTCAGCGCTTGAGGCGAAAAACAAGTTAGGGTTTATAGATGGATCTTGTATACGACAAGAGGTGTACTCAATGGTCTGTAATGTGGAGGCCCAGAGAAATATCAATGTTCAGAACCAAGAAGTACCCTCAATGGCGTTGAAGTGTACTGTCAATCAAACAAAGCAGTGGGCTGAAAAAGGAGCCATGTGGTGTGATCACTGCCACGTTGGAGGACATACCAGAGATAACTGCTTCAAGATTCATGGGTATCCTCAAGATTTCAACCATGGTGTTAGGAGAGGAACACGGGGCCGAAGTGGACACAGAGGCAGGTTTAATAACCTAAGACAAGGCAGAGGTATGGGGCAGTGGAGTGAGAATCATGTACGGGCAAATGTAACCAGCTCACATGGTGGCCAACATGCTACTGGATCACAAAATGGTGGGCAAACAGAGAGGCCTCCGTTGGCTCCATATCAGTACCAACAAATCATGTCTATTCTTGGAGGGACACAAGGTCAAGATCATGTTCAGGCAGCAACAACTTCATCTAATCAAGAAGGTAATGGTTCAGGTATGGAATTCCCTTGCTTGGGTAATAGGAATACTTGGATAATTGATACGGGTGCAAATAAGCATATGATCTCAAACAAGTGTCTATATGATGTTGGATCTATCACTGATCAATCAGATGTCTTTATTAAATTACCCAATGGAAAGCTTATTGCTGCTGCAAACTCTGGAACTGTTACATTGAATGGAAATCTGGTATTGAAAGATGTGTTGTTTGTGCCTGAGTTTAAGCATAATCTGTTGTCTGTGTCCAAATTGGCTAACGATGCTAATATTTGTATTGTATTCTATCCCCATTTTTGCCTACTCCAGGAGATTTGGACTGGCAGAATAAGGGGATTGGTAGGAATTGGAATGGTTTATATTACTTAGATAAGAATAATGATGTCTGCTAGTAGAAGGGATAATCATGTTACAAATTCATATAATAGTGAAATTCAGCAAATTGTAGTGAATACGGCCGAGAGTAATAAAATCTTGTTATGGCACAAAAGGTTTGGTCATATTTCCTTCAATAGACTTTGTTCTTTACATGGTTTAAATCTGAAAATAGATGAAAATCACAAGTATTGCCACATATGCCCCTTAGCAAAGCACAGTAGGACTAGTTTTCTATGAGAACTAGTGTGAGTGAATCTATTATGGAATTAGTGCATGTTGATGTTTGGGGGCCTTATAAGGAACCAACTTATAAGGGTGAAAGATATTTTTTAACTATAGTTGATGATTACTCTCGAGCTACATGGGGATTTCTTATGATAAATAAATCTGAAGTATATAGTATATTAAAAAAAATTTTAGTTTATGTTCAAAATCAGTTTTTAAAAACAATTAAGGTTATTAGGACCGATAATGCAATGGAATTTTTTATCAAGGAATGTAGGGAGTTATTTGATTCTCTTGGTGTGATACACCAAAGCTCATGCTCCTACACTCCACAACAAAATGGAGTTGTGGAGAGGAAGCATAGGCATATACTCAATGTGGCTAGAGCTTTAAAGTTTCAATCGAAGGTTCCTATCAAGTATTGGGGTGAGTGTGTTAAAACAGCAATATAATTGATAAATAGGACACCAACCTCTCTACTTGAAGGTAAAACTCCTTTCTATGTCTTATATGGAAAAGAACCAACTTTTTCAGCATTTGCGAGTTTTTGGCTGTTTATGCTTTGTTAAAATTTTGCCGCAGCCTGATAAATTTAAAGAGAGATCTAGACCATGCGTATTATTAGGATATGCTGTTAGTCAAAAGGCTTACAGATTGATTGACCTTGAAACTGAAAATTTTATTACTTCAAGGGATGTTATTTTTTATGAAAATCAGTTTCCGTTTGATTCATATGAGAAGCATGATGATGATCAAATGTTTAGAACTCAAAAATATTACAATTATGTGGCTGATGAGGAATTCAACTGTGACATGCCAGTGGTAAGAAATGATATTATTAACAATTTTGATAATGCACATCATGAACCAAGTGGTGCAGGGGCACTTCAACCACTGCAAGAAAATCAGAATTCAGATGCAGGAGCACTTCAGCCAGTGCAAGAAAATTAGAATTCAGATGTACAAGTAGAGGGAATACAATCTGTAAGGAGGTCAAGCAGAATATGTAGACCACCTAACTGGTTCAAGGATTTCGTCTCTCCTTTTTCTAATGATACTAATCAATCTTGCTCTGTCAAGTATCCTTTATCATTGTGTATTCAGAATGATAGGATCAAGCCAAAATATGCCACATTTTTTGCTAATCTGGCAAATGAAGTAATTCCAAAGAATTTCCAAGAAGCTGTGAGGGCAGAACAATGGAGAAAAGCCATGGAGGTTGAAATTGCAGCGCTTGAATTGAATAATACATGGAAGGTAGTTGATCTACCAATAGGTAAAAATCCCATAGGTTGTAGATGGGTATATTCTATTAAATATAGAGCCGACGGTTCTATTGAAAGGTATAAAGCACGCCTAGTAGCGAAAGGGTATAGCCAAGTTGAAGGCATAGATTACACCGACACTTTTTCCCCTGTAGCTAAGCATGTTACTATTAGATTGATTATATCACTTGCTTCTATATATAATTGGCCACTTTGGCAGATGGATGTCACTAACGCCTTTTTGCAGGGAGATTTGCTTGAAGAAGTATACATGAGTATGCCTCAAGGATTAAACTCAAATGATGCAGGCACTTATAAAAAGGTATGTAAGCTTGAAAAGCCGTTATATGGCTTAAAACAAGCTTCACGACAATGGAATAAGAAATTCACGTTGGCTATGAGTGTTTTTGGATTTGTACAATCAAAGAATGACTATTCTTTGTTTGTCAAATCAAGGGGCACAAATGTAGTTATATTATTGGTATATGTTAATGATATTGTGATAACAGGTAGTGATAGCCACATGATAAATGAAACTAAGAGCTATTTAAATAAGACGTTTCATATGAAGGATTTGGGTGAGTTGAGGTATTTTTTGGGAATCGAAGTAGCTAGATCTAGTTAAGGCATTGTTCTCAGCCAAGGAAAGTATGTACTTGATTTGTTGGCTGAGACTGGAATGATGGGATCAAAACCATTAAGCATTCCAGTTGAACAGAATATAAAGTTTCCAGATACTGCTTTAGTTGTTCCAGGTACTATACAAGACACAGAAGTTACTGAACATTCTGCGGGAGTCTCTACTGATGCTGGGATTGCTGAAATGCCTCACACTGATCAAACATGTGCTGAATTTGAAAAGCTAAGCTGTTCAAATGTTTCAGGTAGTATAGATCTGCATTTCTTTCAGAGAATTGTTGGTAAGCTGATTTACTTGAGTTTGACTAGGCCTGATATTTCGTATGCGGTTCAGATTTTATCTCAGTATATGCATAATCCCCAGAAAGCTCATATTGATGCATTATATAGGGTATTGAGGTATTTAAAAGGAAAGCCGACTCTTGGGATATTTCTTAATGCTAACAATAAAATCCATTTAAGAGCCTATTGTGATGCAGATTGGGCAACTTGCCCGCAAAGTAGAAAGTCAGTAACAGGATATTTGGTGTTCCTCGGAGACTCTTTGATATCATGGAAGACTAAGAAACAAAGTACGGTAGCACGGAGCTCAGCCGAGGTAGAATATAGAGCAATGGCAATGGTCACGGCGGAAGTATTATGGTTGAACAATATCATGAAGGATGTTGGAATTCGAAGATTAGAACCAGTCACGATACTTTCAGACAGCAAATCTGCATTACAAATAGCAGCGAACCCGGTCTTTCACGAGAAAACAAAGCACATCGAAGTGGATTGCCACTTCATAAGAGATAAGATTCAAGAAAAGGTGATAAAAACCGAATATATACCTTCTCGAGAACAACCGGCGGACTTATTAACTAAAGCCTTGGGAAGAGATCGGTTCGAGTACTTGTTATCCAAGTTTGGTGTTTTAAATTTATTTGAACACCAAATTTGAGGGGGAGTGTTAAGAAGGCTAAACATAGTTTGGTTTACTGCTTGTCTATTGAGTTGTATTAAATCTGTATAGTAGTAGGGACTAAAGTGCAATAGGTGACTTAGTATATAAGCAGGTCCGTGTATTGTAATTAAGTATGACGATTTATAAAAGTATTTTTTTAATTCTCAATCTCATGACAGATAAGAATAAAAATATTATGTCATGACTTAGAAGTGGAGCATTATCGAGATTTCAAGTGAAGAAAATACAAAAGTCGAACAGAGATCTTAACCAAGGCATAGAAAAGGTATAATTCCCCTTAATCTTAGTAGTTAATTATTTTCTTTTGATATCAACAGTATACGATTTGTATAAGAGAAAGCTTTAGAGGGTCTTTAAGATTAAAATGATTAGGAATTTGTTAGACACGAAAGATCTGAAAATGATTAGAATTTATATCGGCTTAGTTGATGAGGGTTTTGAGATCTTCAGAACTTTTATAATTATGTTTTTGGGAGTTAGGGTGAATCAAGAGTAAATTTCGATAGCTTGAGACATTTACGGTTTTTGATAAGGTTTATAAATCTTCAAACTGTTCTTGGAGAAGTGTGGTGCTTTGATTGAAAATGTCGAGTGATAAAATGGTTTTCAGTTTAGTAGACTGTAGAAATAATGTCGAAATCCTTTCATGTTATATCGAGATTATTATGTCGAGATCCTTGTTTATAATAGGTCGAAATTTACGTTAAAGCCACGTCAAAATTGTGTATCTCGACATCTTACTGAGATATCGACATATTTAGCTTATAACTTCGACATCTATCTTGTTATAATATTGATATTTTGCTACAATTGGACCGAACATCTCGAGATATATTCTGAAATGTTATATAATATGTTATATACTATAATGTCGAACTATGTGCAATGATTAGTTAAAATCTCGACATCTATCTTGAAGACTTGTATCGAAATTATACAGATTGGTTAGTTCAGAGCTCGAGATCTTTATATACTGATTTAATTAATATCAAACTCTTACATATGAATATCGATATCATTGTGTATCAATTAGTGTAATGTCGAAACCCACAATGGAATTAGAGATATGTATTTATCGAGATGAGATTTATCATGAAAAGGTCGAAATCAATTCATGCCTTATCCCGAGAAGAATATTAGATAGGGCTTGTAATATTATTTTTTTGTGTGTTGAAGAAATATATATGAATAGGGACAAAACTCCATCTATATTCTCTTGCATGTAGTGTGGGCCCCAATCACCGCTGATTACGTTCTATTCTCTAATTAAATTATCTTGATCTATAAATCGATAATGGGCCAGGTAAGTGGAGGAATTGAGCTTGAGCTTTACAAATTTCAATTTCCAGTTATTATAACTTCATAGAAAACTTCATCAGATGACTCTTGAAATTTAAATCACTACCAAGGGAGATAATCATAACCTATATATGTCTTCCATCGATTAAATGTGGGGAGGTTGATCGAGTATATAAGTTGATGTGTTACTCATCCACATATGATCAATTAATTTTAAGATGAGCTCTCACTCAATTGATTCGCATGCTCAGTGAAGAATTTCACATTTATATACTATTTATTAATTGTCAGGGGTATTTAAAAACTGTCTAATTTGGTCTAATTTGGTGTATCAATTACACCAAAATTTCAAGCCAATTGGTTAGTTACTTGATACGTCAGTTATACAGTTTATTGCCCACGTTCTAAGCTCTCATGAAAACAAAACTTCCGCATATTAAAAAAATAAAAAATAAATAATACAACATAACTGCTCGCACCCACATCAGGGGTGCACGTGTGCTAGTCTTAATTAACGTCTATACCATTATATAAACTTAGAGGGTCTAAAAACTGCCAATTGGATTGTCAAGTGTTTTTACCATTTTACGCTTTTTAGTTTATTACAATTTTATCCTTTACTTTAAAATTTTATTTTTTAAAACATGTAATTAATAATATAAAATATTCAAAATATGAAATATATCTGCACATGTAGAGCCGTCCGGCGGGGCGGGCCGGGCCGGCCCGCCGCCCGCCAAAGCCCGCCGTCTGGCGGGGCGGGGCGGGCCGGCCCGCCGCTTGGCGGGCCCTAAAAATAGGAGCCCGCCCCGCCCCGCGGCGGGCAGCGGGCCCGGCGGGCCAGGCCCGCCCATTTAAAAAAATAATTAATATTATTTAATCTAATTTAAAACTTTTAATTTATTAATAATTTATTATTAATTGTTGAATTTATTAAAAAAATTAGATAGAAATATGCAATTAATTATTTTTTAATTAATAAACATGATAATAATTAGATGATTTATTAATTAAATATCTAATTAACTTTATATTTATTATAGATTTAGTATATATTATATAATATATATAATACCTTAAATTGGCGGGCCGGCCCGCGGGCTAGCCCGCCCCGCCCCGCCAAAGCCCGCGGCCCGCGCGGGCTGGCCCGCTCAGGCCCGCCCTTCAGCGGGCCTAAAAAATTGCAGCCCGCCCCGCCCTTTTGGCGGGGCGGGGCGGGCCGACCCGCGGGCCGGATTGACAGTACTATGCACATGTCATACATGAACTTATCCTAGTATAATTTATTTGATTAGCATAATTTGAAGGCTAGTGAATAAGTATGCAAGCGAATCGAATCGAATCGAGTCAAGTACCACAAATTCTATTCGTATTCGAATGACAATTGAATACGAATACTCGAATATTTAATCGAATCATAAAAATCGATTCTTATTCGAATTCGAATATTTTCTCGAATGTTCGAATCGAATAACGAGTAATCTTTTATTTTTCTATTTAATAAAATAATTATATTTTAACATCTATTTAATTATAATATATTATATTTAAATGCTTTATTAATTATCATTCATTATATTTAAATATATTGAAGTATACTATATTTTATCTTAAACTATTCGAATGAGATTCCAAATATATTTGAATCGGATAGTGTGATCCTATTCGGATATTATTAGCATAAAAAAGTATTTTATTCGTATTCATATTTGAAATATTTTTGAATTCGAATATCAGAAATTCGAATCGAACCGCGAATTGAAATTTTTTTTTTATCCATTTGCAATCCTACTGGTAAATTCTTGGTCTAATAGTCAATATTTCGCGGGTCTCCCACGAAAAAAAAAACATTGGTAAATTAACTGAAATAAAATATAAAATAATAAGATGACAAATGGTCGAAGGGTATTTTTAATCCACTCAAATTAGCACCGATACCGAACTGAAAGGAACCAAAAATCCAAATAAACATAATAAGACACGACCCACATGTTCTGTTCAACATAAAAAATGACCCCAAAACTTATCCTTATTAGGTTTACACCCCCAAAACTCCCCCTTATATAAAACCCCCGAAACTTCCTCTCTTCTTCCCAAACCAAGAAACCCCCCAAACTCTCTCTCTTACACATATATCTCCTTCACAAGGTTACTGAATTCGCCCATGGCCAACGGATTCACCAAACTCGCGAGTTTTAAGTCAATTGTTCTCAAGAAAATGCAGTCCTTCAAATTCCGCCGGAGCTCCCCCGCCGCCACCGACGAAGAGGAGGAGGAGTATCTTCCCGGAAAGAGTCTTAAGGCCGTCTACGTCGGGAAATCGCGGCGGAGGTACCTCATCTCCTCCGACGTGGTGGAAAGCCCCTTATTTCGAGGGCTTGTCCAGCGAAGAAATCCTAATACAAAAAACGCTGGCGGAGATAGCGGCGATTCTATTACAGTGGGCTGTGAGGTTGTCCTCTTCGAACACTTGCTTTGGATGCTCGAAAACGCCGACGACCACATGCACGAATTGTCGTTGGACGAATTGGTAGAGTTTTATGTGAGCTGACGTGGAACGTTGACCGATATGTTTGACATTCACTTAAAGGCATTTCTTCTTCTTTTTCATTCTTGAGAGCCATTATTGTATCGTCATTCGACAGTATATGATTTAAGATCGTGTAATTGTAGTAGTTCTTTGTGGTGTTTATGGATATCATTATGTATAAAACGATAAATAAATTCGTTGCCACATGTTTGGAGTTTGGAGTAACTATATTTTGTTTGTTTGAGATTTAGAAAATGCGATGAAATGAACTTATGCCCGTTTGGATTTCGGATTTCGATTTGAAATCCGAATTTCGCCCAAATCTTCCGTTTGTCAATCGCACCGATTTGTATTTTGATTTCGCCCAAATCCGAGGGAAAATCCAAACTCTTATAATTCGTCGGATTTGAAAATCCGTGTCAAAATGTCCGTTTTCGAACTCCAAAGATGAGCACGAAACGAGTTTTTTTGTAATTGTTAATAATAATATATAATAATTATTAGGGGGTGGACGATGAGTCGAGCCAATTCGCAAGCTCGATGAGCCGACTCGGGCTCGTCATGGATTCGGTAATGTGCCAGCTGGAGCACACTCGTGCGCACTCGAGAGCTCGCAAGCTGGCTCACGAGCTTTTCTTTTTTCTTTTTTATACTAATCATGATTTTTATTTTATTTTATTTTGTACTTTTTTAAATTGTTTTAGAAAAAGTTAGAAATCGAGTTCGACGAGCTTGAATTCAAGCTCTGTTTTGAAATCCGAATTTCGAAATCCTAATGTTCGCCAAACATTGAATTTGGATTCGAAATTAGGATTACGAAATTCATAATTTAAAATCAAGCGATTTCGTTCAGAATCCAAACGCAGTCTTAGAGATGAAGGATGGGTTGACTTGGAATGATTACGATGGATGATTAACTTACATGTATATAAATAGCGGAATTTTATGGTGCTCACCTTATGTGAGCAACTTATGTGGACACCTGATGATGTGACACCGATTCGTGTCATTTCAACATCTCACATCGACATCTAAGGTTATTTCGTCTTATTTAACACCTTCTAGGTGCTATTAATTGACATTTCGAATGCTGATGTGGATATTAACGCGATATATTTCATTGACATGTAAATGTTATGTAAGGTGTCAATTTGTCATATCAGCATCCGAAGTGTCGATTAATAGCAACTAGAAGGTGTTAAATAAGACGAAATAACCTTAGATGCCGATGTGGAATGTTCAAATGGCACGAATCGGTGTCACATCAACATGTGCCCACATAAGGTGCTCACATAAGGTGCACACATAAAATTGCTCTATATATATATATATGTATATATATATACACTTTATTGGTATAACATGTTTGTAAACTAAATACTAACCAACTCAATATTATATGGGAGTTACTATTTACCGCCCCCTTTTTACTTGTTACCGCCCCCTAAAGGACTGGAAAAAGACGTTTTTGCCCCTATGTTATTTAAATTAATTTAAAAAGGTAAAATATAATAAAAAATAAGAATTTTTATTTAAAGACCTTTACTACGCAACACTTCTCAAATCACACATCCAAATCAGACAAAAAACAGAGAATTTTGCAAATCGCAATGGATCAACGACAAGGAAAGGAAAGGGAAAGGGGGTGCTGTGACGATTGGTAAGAAAATTGTCGTAAAATTCATTCGTACGTAGATAGATTGTCGAAAACGGGTCGAAATATAGGCTGAAAAATGGTCGATCGGACGCAAAATAGGGCGAAAAACGGCACAGTCGAAGCGAATTTTCGGCCGGCCAAGTCACGACCGAAACGTAACTTCGGTCGAGTCAGGACCGACCGAAATCCAATTTCGATCATGACTTGGCAGACCGGAATCGTCCGTCGGTCGCCGTGGATCCGACCGAAATCGTGTTTCGGTCGGGTCCGTCACAACCGAAATCCGATTTCGGTCGGATCCTCGGCGACCGAACTTAGATTTCGGCTGGCCGTAGTCGGATCGAAGTCGAATTTCGGTCGGTCATGGTCCGGCCGAATTTAGGTTTCAGTCGTGCATTTTTTTTTATTTTTATTTTTAATAAATATCTAATTGCAGGCCAAGGGTGGGAAGTCCCTACTCGGAGGGAGCAGCAGATCCCCCCCGTTGGAGGGATCTGGAGAGCGTCATACGAGGGCGCGCGGCGTTGATGCATCCGTTCGTAGGGAACGGGAGGAGGAGAGGCGGCAGCGAGCGGGTGATTCTCATTCCGTATATGCGGATTACGATCCGCATGCGGATGAGGAGGCGCATGCGGATGAGGAGGTACCCTACGATGCGGCATCGTTTGAGTCATCCGACGACGATGCGATGTCGGTCTCCTCAGGTAATTCCCTTCTCCATTATAAACTGACTTGCGATGTCGTGTCTTAATATACGTACCAAAAATTAAATTTATTTATGGGGTATTCGTAAAAAATAAAATAGGGAGCAAGCGCTCTAGGGTCGTAGATGACGATTCCTGGAGGGTGCAGGGGCCACAGCCAGGTGGTCCACAAGATGGCGAGGTGATCCCTAGTTACTTGGGGCACATCGCGCCCCGCATCTGGATGGGTGAGGAGGAGAGGCCCCTGCTGAAGTGCGAGCAGCGTGCGTTAGTGCTTCGGTCGCTGAAGCAGTGGTACTGCCAATTCCTGCAATGCCGGTAAAATTTATACGGGATTATTTTAATAATATTTGGAATGTGTGAAGGCGATTTCGAACATACACCGATTTCTTTCCGTGCCGAGCCAAGAATTTAGAATTGGATCCGAATAATTTAAAAAGGGGCCGAAATACTTTTGGGCCAAATGGAGAATAATGGCCCAAATGTGAGAGAGATAGATTAGAGGTTAGGAATTTTGGCCCAATAGT